>CM052721.1:6100942-6138255 GCA_028551405.1 Uromys caudimaculatus | reverse complement strand
CCTTCCTTCCTTCCTTCCTTCCTTCCTTCCTTCCTTCCTTCCTTCCTTCCTTCCTCCATCTCTCTCTCTCTCTCTCTCCCCCTTTCTTTCCTCTTTCATCTTTTTCTTTTTGTTTTTGGTCCCTTCTTTCCCAAACATGGCTATTGTGTAAGATAGAGTCACTTGTTATGTGGTGCCTGGGCTGGGGCTGGGGGTTTTGAGAGAATACAAAACCAGTGTTGAAGTCCAGCTGCTTTCCTGACAGGTGGATGTGAGTGGCCCAGAGCTGCATCAGGGGATCAGAGGAAAAATGACAACAAGCCTATTGTTTCTACAAACACGACCTTCCTGAGCCAGGCTAGGAGTATTCCAGCAGGTGCTTGTGCCATACCTCTACGTCCAAATGACTTCCCAAGGTCACCCTTCCAGGATGCTGTGTTGTCTCCCACATTTCAGAAGCCGGTCTCAACTGTCACATTTACAAAATATGTCTTTGTGCCAACCTTCGAGCTTAGCTGTTATAAATGACATTTATGCATTTCTCTTCACAAACAGGACCTGCTATACCTCAGCTGTGTGCAGGCTGGACTATGGCTGCAGACCGTTCTTCCGGAACCCTTATACTTACTGACTCATCTGCTCACTGCTCTCTGCTTTCTGTCTCCACATCTTCATGGATGAATGAACCCTCTTGTTCTCCAGGCCTCAAGTTAAGTTATTTCTGACAAGGTACGTCATCCCTCCTGCAAAAGGTTTCCTACTCATTGTCACATTGTTAAATTCTACTTTCTTTATTGTGCGTTTGAGACTTTTGGTGTTTATTCATTGTTACTGAAACCTGGTACTGACTGGTTTTGTGTCAACTTGACACAAGCTGGAGTTATCCCAGAGAAAGGAGCCTCCCTTGAGGAAATGCCTCCATGAGATCCAGCGGTAAGGCATGTTCTCAATTAGTGATGGGGGGGGGGGGAGGGCCCCTTGTGGGTGGTGCCATCCCTGGGCTGGTAGTCTTGGGTTCTATAAGAAAGCCAGCTGAGCAAGCCAGGGGAAGCAAGCCAGTAAGAAACATCCCTCTATGGCCTCTGCATCAGCTCCTGCTTCCTGACCTGCTTGAGTTCCAGTCCTGACTTCCTTTGGTGATGAACAGCAGCGTGGAAGTGTAAGCTGAATAAACCCTTTCCTCCCCAACTTGCTTCTTGTTCATGATGTTTGTGCAGGAATAGAAACCCCGACTCAGACAGATCTCCTTATTCTCCTACTCCCGTCCTTGGCCTCCTCTTCCATCTTCCTGCTCCATTTCTTCCTCATCTCCCCCTCCATCCATCGCCTGCTCCTTTTCTTCCTCATCTCTCCATCTCCTTCTTTATCTTCTCCTCCTTTTCCCCTCCTATCTCCTCCTGTTTGATCAGCCCCTCTTCCATGTCCTCCTCCACACCACCCCTTCAGTATATTCTTTCTCTCCCCTTTCCTCCTTCTTCCTCCTTCATCTCCTTCCCATTTCCCCTTCCTCTATCTCCTCCTCCACTTCTTCCTCTTGCTCCACCTCCTTCCCATCTGATCCTCTTTCTCCAGTGTTCAGAGCAGCTCTAGTCACAAAACTTAAACGATGAAGACAACTCAAATACCCACCAGCCTAACAGATCAACACCATGTGCTATGGCTAATGAGTGACAGAATATTATTCAGCCTTAAAAAGGACGGCAACTGTGACACCTGCTGCAGTATGGTTGAACTCTGAGGACAAGAACACATATCACATGATTTCACACACAGAAGATCCCTAAGTCACCAGAACCACAGAGACAGAATGTAGAATGCTGAGAGCAGGAATGGGGAGAGAGATGAGCAGTCAGTACTGAATGGACAAAGAGCTTCAGTTTAGGAAGGTGAGAGAATTATGGAGATAGGGGGTGTGTTTAATGCCACCGAATCCTAAATGTTTAAGTAGTAAATTCTAACTTGAATGCCTTTTGTTTTTCTCTTGACAATTTAATACATGTCTATTGCTATGTATATGGCGTGTCTTGATGACACCCGCCATGTTTTCCTTCTCCCAGTGCCTCCCACCTTGTCCTTCCCCTTTTGAGTACTCTTACTTGGTAACCCATCAGATCCATTAGTGCTTCCTAATTGTTGGACGATCTTGTTGGCTCAGTCTTGCCCAGGTAAGTGAAGTGCCATGTCATTTCCAGAAGACAGCACTTCACAGTACTCTCCCCCATCCGCTGGCTCTTAAAAAGTGGAACTGCAATCATAGGTGGTTGTGAGTTGCTTGGCTTGGGTACTGGGAACATATCTTGGGTCTTCTGTAAGAGCGGTACATAATGTTAATTAATGAGTCATCTCTCCGGCCTTCCATTTTATTTGGCAATGTATCCTGTGGCCCAGACTAGCCTCAAACTCACTATGTAACCAAGGCTGGCCTTGAACTCTTGATCTGCCTACCTTCACTTTTCAAGTGGGGCTAGGAAAGGCCACCATGCCCATTTTATATGATGCTAGGGATGGAACCTAGGGCTTTGTGCATATCAGCAAGTACATTACCGACTAAGCCACATCTCCAGAATTTGAATCTCTTTATCAATATCTTTTTGCTTCCATTCCCAGTCATAAGCAACTCTCATTTTACTCTTTATTGCTGAGTATGGCTTTGTATATGTATGTGTGCTTTTATGCATGCCTGTGTGCAGACATAGAAGTCAGCAGAGGATATCAGGTGCATTGCTCCATCGTTCTCTGCCTTGGTCTTTTGAGACAAGGTCTCTCGTTGAGCTTGCACTTAGGCTGGCATCTAGCAAACCCCAGTCATCCTCCTGCCTCTACCCTCATGGATCTAGTGTTGCAGGTACATCTGTGGTTCACTTGGCTTCACTTTTTATGGGCATTGGGGAATTGAACTCAGTTCTTCATGTTTTAGCATCAAGGGCTCTTACCCACTGATTCATCTCCTGGGTTCCTTGGTTGTTTCTTCCACATTTTTCAGAAAAGCCTGAGATGACCAAAGGTGGACCCACCTAGCACATGGTCTGAAAGTGGCAGAGTGTGGGAAGCTGCAAAGGCTAGGTGACACAAAGGAGAAAGGCTGGTCCCAGATTCAGGCAGGCAGGAAGGAGGGCCATGGGGTGGGTATGCACAGAGATCAAGTGTCAGTCGTGAGGTGATGGAATGGACCTCGTGGCCTTTTTTCCATCTTTCGATGGGAAAGGAGGCACCTGCTGGGTGTATCTGAGGCAGAGGTTGTGGGGGCAGGGTACCGTTCCTGGAACTGAGCGTGGAAACTGCGAATCTGCTTAGGGGATGTGGGAGGGGGTGTAGTTGATGGGTAAGGAAAAGCATATTTCTCCTGATTCAGAGGTTTCCTGCGTAGGTTGAGCTGTTGAGTCACATATTTTTCTTGGTAACTGGAAACCTTTGTGGACATCCCATGACCCGGTTCACAGGATGTAGGCTGGAAGGTGCAGTGGTTGAAGACAGTCTGTGATATTCGACTGTCACCGTCAGGGGTAAAAGAGGAGGCTGAGGAGTTGGGTATACGAGATGTTTATTTGGGTAAAGAATGAACGTTGAGTGATTGAGGGGACACTGCAAGTCTTGTGCCCCATGGGAGGGCATGAAAATGATGTAGTTGCCCATGATATCTGTGCCTTCCTTTAAAATGTCCACAGGCCCTTCTAGACTCCTGGATTCTACAGGCACCCCAGGCTAAATACATAAAACTAAGGTCTCAAAGTTAGGATCCACACTGAGAGAATTTATTTTTGTGGGTCCGGGTTAAGCTCATTCAGAATTATTGTTTCTAGCTCCATACGTTGGCCTGGATTTTTTCATAATTCTTTCTTTTCTTTTTTGTTTTTATATACAGGGTTTCTTTTTGTAGCCCTGGCTGTCCTGGAATCCTGGTCCTACTAGCTCTGGGCCTCAAACTCACAGAGGTTCACTTGCTTCTGCCTCTGGAGTGCTGGAATTAAAGGTGTGTACCACCAGTTACCTGCCTCCGATTTTATAATTTCAACAGTTAAGTAATATTCATTGAACACATGAGACACAGCTTCATCATCCATCATCAGTTCACGGGCAACTAGGTTGATTCCCTTTCCTACGTATTGCGAATAGAGTGTCAGTGAGCATGAATGAGCAAGGGTCTTTCTGCAGGTATAGAACGCACAGTGGCCACATGCCCAGAGTGCTGTAGCTACTTCATGTGGTAGATTGTTTCTGACTTCCTGTGGAGCCATCACACTGATGGCTCATTGGTGGCAGCACTAGTTTATTACTTCCATCAGCAGCGAATAAGCATTCTTCTTTTCACACGTCTATGCTAGTACTTGTTACTTCTCTCTTTTCTTCTCTTCTCTCTTCTCTTCTCTTCTCTCTTCTCTCTCCTTCCTTCCTTCCTTCCTTCCTTCCTTCCTTCCTTCCTTCCTTCCTTCCTTCCTTCCTTCCTTCCTTTCTCATTGTGTAGCCCTGGCTGTCCTGGAACTCACTCTGTAGACCAAGCTGGCCTAGAACTCTCAGAGATCCATCTGCCTCTGCCTCCCTAGTGTTGGGATGAAAGGTGTTTGCCACTGTATCTGCCTGACTTCTGGTTTCTTGACCATAGCTATTCTGACTAAGGTGAGATATAGACTCCCAAAGTAGCTTTATGCAAACTCCCGTGATGAAACCCGGTTTCTTAGAGGCAGAGTAAAACACAATATGTTTTATGATATTGAGATTTTCTTTTGTTCTTGACCCCACTGGGAAGTGGTAGCATTAGTACATGGGCTAGGAAGATGGTCCAGTTAGCCTGAGTTCAAGTTGTATTATAGAGCAATAGTGCACAAAACAGATAAGTTGATCAATAGAATAGAATGGGAGATCCTAACATAAACCCACACACCTAAGGACATTTTATTTTTAACAAAGAAGCCAAAATTATACAATGGAAAAAGGAATCATCTTCAACAAATGGTGCTGATCTAACTGGAAGTCTGGACGTAGAAAAATGAAAATAGATCCATATTTATCACCCTGCACAAAAGTCAAATCCAAGTGGATCAAAGACCTCAACATAAAACTGGACACACTAAATATAATAGAATAGAGAGTGGGGAACTGCCTCAAACTCACTGAGACAGGAGACAATTTCCTGAACAGACCACCAATAGCTCAGGCTCTAAGATCAACAATTAATAAATGAGATCTCATCAAACTGAACAGGTTCTGTAAGGCAAAAGACACCGTCAGTAGGACAAATCGGCTACATGCAGATTGGGGGAAAAAACTTTATTAACCCTACATCTGATAGAGGGTTAATATATCCAAAACATATAAAGAGCTCAAAAAATTAGACATCAACAGACCAGAGTTCAATTTAAAAATGGAGTTCAGAACTGAACAGAGAATTCTCAACAGAGGAATCTCTAATGGTCGAGAATCACTTAAAGAAATATTCAATATCCTTAGTCATCAGGGAAATACAAATCAAAATGACTCTGAGTTTTTATCTTACACCAGTCAGAATGGCTAAGATAAAAAACTCAGCAGATGCTGGAGAGGATGTGGAGAAAGAACACCCCTCCTTTGCTGGTGGGAGTGCAAATTCGTCCAACCACTCTGGAAATCAATCTGATGGTTTACTCAGAAATTGGAAATAGTTCTACCTCAAAATTCATCTATTCCACTCCTGGGCATATACCTAAAAGATGCCCCACCACGCCACAAGGACAATTGCTCAGCTATGTTCATAGCAGCTTTATTTGTAATTGCCAGAAACTGAAAACAACCTAGATGTCCCTCAACTGAAGAATGGATGAAGAAAATGTGGTACATTTACCCAATGGAATACTATTCAGCTATTGAAAACAAAGACGTCATGAACTTTGCAGATAGATGGATGGAATTAGAAAATACCATCCTGAATGAAGAAACCCAGACCCAGAAAGATATGTATGGTACGTATTCACTTTTATGATTAGCCATAAAGTGCAGGATAACCAGTCATAATCCACAGACCTAAAGAAGCTAAGTAACAAGAAGGGCTCACGGGAGGATGCTTGAATCTCACTCAGAAGGGGAAATGAAGACATTGAAGGTGGATGAGGGGAAGGAAATGTGTGGGAGACGGGGTGATAATGGGAAAGGGATCAGGTGTGGGGGAGGGGTGGGAGACGGCTGGGGGAGAGAACAGGAATGGGTGGGATGGCTCTTGTGAGCCTATGGGGGTGACCCTAGCTGAGACTCCTAGCAGCTGGGATATGTAGCCTGAAGTAACCATCTCCTGTAGCCAGGAGAGACTTGCAGTGGAGGGAGGAGGACACCAACCTACCCATGAAACCTTTGACCCAAAATTGATCCTGCCTATAAGAGGTGCTTTGATATAGGTGGAGCAGAGACTGAGGGGATAGCTAACTAATGACTGACCCCACTTGAGACCCATCCCATGGGAGAGAGCCAATCCCTGATTCTCTGCTATGCTTGCAGACAGAAGCCCAGCATAACTGTCTTCTGGGAGGCTTCATCCAGCAGCTGATGGAAACAGATGCAGACACTCATAGACAAACATTCGGTGGAGCTAGGGGAATCTCGTGGAAGAGTGTGGGACAGGACTGAGGGGGCCAGAGGGGTCAAGGACACCACAAGACCTCCTGGCCCATGGGGGCTCGCAGACACTGAACCAAAGTGCATGCAGGGGCTGGACCTATGGCCCCTACACATTTGTAGTGTATGTGCAGTTTGGTCCTTATGTGGGTTCCCTAACAATTGGAGCAGGGGCTGTTTTTGACTCTGTTGCTTGCCTTTGGATCCCCTTCCCCTAGCCTTGCTGGACCTCAGTGGGAGCACTGTGACTTGATGTGCTAGGACTAGTTGGTACCCATGGGGGCTTCTCCTTCTCTGAGGAGAAGTGGAAGAGGTATTAAGGGGAGGGTTTTTTGAGGGTGAGATTGAAGTGGGGACCGCTGCATCAGGATGTAAAGTGAATAAACAAATAAATGAAAAAAATAAAAAGGACAGGTCCGAAGGCCTGTGTAGGCCTGTTGTCCTGAATAGTTATGTTTTATTTTGCCTTTTTTTTTTTTTTTTTTAAATCAACTTGATATAAGCCAGGGTCATCTGGGAAGAGGGAACCTCAGTTGAGGTAATGCCTCTGTAAGATCAGCTTGTAGGCACATCTTTGGGGACATTTTCTTGATTGGTGATTGACATGAGAAAGCCCAGGCCACTGTGGGCTGCGCCATCCTGGGCAGGTGATCCTAGGTGATATAAAAATGCAAACCGAGGGGTTGGAGAGATCCCTCAGCTCCTAAGAGAACTGACTGTTCTTCCAGAGCACCCAGGTTCAAGTTCTAGCACCCACATGGCAGCTCATAACCATCTATAACTTTAGTTCCAGGGATCTGACACCCTCACACACACCAATGCAAATTAAAAAAAAATCATTTTAAAGGAGGCGGGGTGTGCAAGTCATGGGAGCAACCAGTGAACAGGGTTCTTTCTTGGCCTCAGCCTTAGTTTCTGCCTCCAAGTTCTGTGCTTGAGTTCCTGTCCTGACTTCCCTCAGTGTTGGAATGTGACCTGAGAGGTGTAAGCTGAAATAAATCTCAAGTTGCTTTTGTTTATGGTGTTTTGTCATAGCAGTAGACACTACAAGTAAGACACCAGACAGCCCAACTATTCGTGAACCTGAGTTAAGAGTACCACAAATTCAAGGTTGGCCTGAGTAACTAAATGCGGTTCTGTTAAAAAAAAAAAAAAAAAGATAGGCTACTTACCCACCATATGCAAGGTTCTGTGTGCAATCTTTAGTACTGCAAAAATAAAATAAAATAAAATAAACACATGAATAAATGAATAGAAGCATATGGTTTGAGTGAATTTTGAAAAGTTCCTTACACGTTACACCCAGAAGCACGAGAAAAGAATCTACACCAATTAAGATAAAAATGAAAAGCAAATTAAAAACCCTACACAATGACTTGAGTTGGATCCCAGAATCCATTTAAAGGTGGAAGGAGAGAACTGACCCCATAAAGTTGTCCTCAGACCTCCACGTGCACGATGTGGCATGGACACACACACACACACACACACACACACACACACACACACTCACACTCACACATACACACCTCACACACACAGTAATCAGTTAAAATGAATTTTTCCCAAGAAATTTGAGTAAGGATGCCAAATGCAAACTTTATGACTAAGAACACTGGGCTGGTGCATCATACATATCCACAAGAATACACACATATCTGTAGGCTTACATTTTTTTCAAAACCTACTTTAAAAAAAAAGATTTATTTATTTTATGTATATAAGTACACTGTAGCTGTCTTCAGACACACCAGATCCCATTACAGATCCCATTACAGATGGTTGTGAGCCACTATGTGGTTGCTGGGAATTGAACTCAGGACCACTGCAAGAGTGGTCAGTGTTCTTAACCAATGAGCCATCTCTCCAGCCCTCAAAAACCTACTTTATTTAGGGTTCTTAAATGCTTCAACCTCCCTTCTAGCCCACAGACCAGAGGTAGGGGAGAAAGAAGGTTAATAGGAAAAGGAGGTTGTGGACCTGGTAAGCAGTAGTTCTTTAGGGGCGATTCCATTCTTCGGTGTCAGGATACTAGCAGTCCAGTCCAATTGCAAACACCAAACGTGAATTAGTAGTGGCAGCTTGACCCAAGAGAAGCAGCAAGGCTCCACTGAATCAGCAGAAGTCGCCAAACTCAGCTGGAACACCACGAGGAGTTCTCTCTACGATGTGACGATGAACAAAGACCAATGAAGACCAGTGAAGACCAGCAAAGACCAGGGAAGAAGCAAAGCGTTACATGGCATAACAATGCAAGAGCATCTTCTCACGGTTTGTGGGGTTCCATTTCTATTCTTTCTAACCATCACGGGACCTCTCACAAGACTGCTTGCAGAAAAACATCATGGTGACATACCTGAGTTGTTAACGAAACCAGAAATTTCTACTTCACATACCCATAATAATAACAATAAAGATTAGGGGAAATCTTTGCCTGGGCTGGGGAAATGGCTTAGTTAGCAAAATGTTTGCCTTGCAAGAGTGAGGTCCCAAGCTTGAGGTCGATCTGCAGAACCCAAGTGAAAAGGCTGGGAGGGAAGACAGGAGGGTCTCTGGGGCTGGCTGGCCAGGTAGCTTAGCCGACTGGGCAGATTCCAGGCCAAGTGAGAGATTTCTGCCTCAGAGAACAGAAAGGTTGACGGTTCCCAGGGAATGTCACCTAGACTTGACCTCTGGCACCACATGCATGTGCACACATGTGTGCACACCAAGAGAACACACACAATGAAAGAGCTCTCAAGTGACTCCAAGGATGTTTGATAAAGCCTCAAGGAGTTGTTATATATATCATGATTCTATCTATCTATCTATCTATCTATCTATCTATCTATCTATCTATCTATCAACCTATCTCTCTCTATATCATATATATACACACATATATGATATATCATATATATGATTCCTTGAGGAATACACACACACACATATGTATATAATTATTCCTTGAGGCTTTATCATATATATATACACACATACACACACACACACACACACATATATATAATGATTCCTTGAAGCTTTATCACATATATATGTGTGTGTGTGTATCTCATATATATATACATATGTACATATACATACATATATATGTATATATATGGTTCCTTGAGGAATCTTTATCTATATCTATATATAAATATATCACACATGTATATACATTCCTCTTGAGCTGACAATGCTCCCCACAAGAACCATAGATTATGTAACAAAAATCCTGGTACCAGACACAAGAAACTTCCACTTGAGCTGTTACCAGGGGAGTCTGAGTTATTCCCCCAAACAATATGTGCTGTTGCTGTGACCTGTGTAATCTCCCAGGGATAGAAGGTAACTCACTCTTGCTGGGACATTGCATACTTAGGACACAGGGCTTAGGAAATTCAAACTCAGTTTGATCTGAAAGCCTCCTTTCTGCAGTCTAGGTTTCCTCATTACCAGAAGGGGTTATGCAAGCTGCTGAGAAGGGAAGCAACCAATCCTACTATCCAGCTGTGCCACCAGTGAACTATATCCGACATGGGACGATATCCTTAAAGGTGCAAGAGTGGCTATCTCGACAGGAACCGACAGCAGTCTCATTAGATGAAGTAGAAAGGAAGTCATGCCTGGTGCTCGAAACTTAGTCAACTATCTGGGGCTAGTGAGCTCATGGATCTTAGAAGAGAGTGTATTATCAGGGCTTTACTAGACCAGCACAAATCCTGATTACATTCTAAAACTTATCCTTCCTGCTTATTCCTGCTGCGACTGGGTGTCCTAGGGTGGGGTGGCACCCAAGGAGTGCTTCCGTTCCTCTGAGGAGAAGGGGAGGTGGTAATGGGAGGAGGGATTTGTAAGAGTAGGACTGGAGGGAGCCTACGATCAGGTGTAAAGTGAATAAATAAATAAAAAATAAAAAATAATAAATAAATAAATAAATAAATAAATAGGGAAAAATCCTTATCTTCATACCCACAGGTAAGTTTTACTCTCACTATAATATTAATAATTTTAATAAATCCCGGCACGGGGTTCCTTCCCGCCTTAGACCATTTATGTTCTCAGAATGAAAGACACACACACACACACACACACACACACACACACACACACACACAGCCTTTATATTTAATATGCCTTAAGCAGTACAACAGCTGGGCAACTGCCTGACCTCCATGTTGTTAGAATCTACCTCCCATCGATAACTCCGAGTTACGACTTA
Organism: Uromys caudimaculatus; assembly: GCA_028551405.1. Classification (NCBI taxonomy): domain Eukaryota; kingdom Metazoa; phylum Chordata; class Mammalia; order Rodentia; family Muridae; genus Uromys; species Uromys caudimaculatus. The sequence goes on along the minus strand of CM052721.1, from coordinate 6,127,493 downwards.
ACTAATGTCTATGTTCCATCTTGGCTGCTTTTGACCCAATCGAGCAGCCCTCTGGGCCACGTTCTCTCGGCTGCTTTACATGATGGCTCTGCTTCTCCCTCCTGCATGTTACTATCCTTCCATGGTGGCCTTCGTGTGTTTCTCCTCCCCCCCTCCTCGAGGTCCCAAGCCTGGGAACCCTAAATCCCGCCTCTCCCTCTCCTCCCCAGCTATTAGCTGTTGGCATCTTTATTTACCAATCAGAATTAACTGGGGGCGGGTTCCCAGAAGCTACATCCAGACCCTCTCATATAAACGGTTTCGGGGATCCAATTAGCAGGTACATCTTACCTCTCATCAAAGAAGCATCTCTTCACCGCAAACAGAGACCATTAAAGAAAACCACAAGAAGTCATAATACACAAGTCAAATGGTGTGAAGTCCAGTCCTAATGGGTGCTTCTACAGCACAGTCCCTGTACCTAAGGCTCCGTGAATATCAAGGAAATAGGGGTGGAAAGATTGTTAAAGACCGAAGACCAGGAAGTCTGCTGTGAGACTGCATTTCCTTGAGATGTCAAGGAAGCTACACCCATAGTACTTAAAATATATGGCTGCCCAAACAAGACTTGAATAAGGACAATATCAATAGTTAACAAGGTTAACGTTAAAGGGGGCGATCTCAACATGGTACAACTCCTAGGCAAGTCATATAGCCAACTAACTTTTAACTAGTCTGTGTGCTGCTTGTTGGTTCTGATCCCCAGGAGTGTATTTCAAAACTTCCAGAGTGCTTTCTTATTCTCCCTGCCTCCCTGTCTGTCTTCCTGTCTCCCTGTCTCCTTTCACGGGTCCTGTCCCATCCGTGTGTCACCCCCGACTCCCCCTCCCACCCCCTGCCACCATCTATAGCCAACTAATGACTGCTGAGAGTGGGAGAATTAATCCTCCTCAGAGACCAGTCCTCTAATTGGTTATCCAATAGTAAGTGGTCAGCCTGAAATCATATACACCTACGCCACACTAAATGGACTCAGCAGGTTGTATTTAAATATTCATGCATTTATATATGTAACAATAATTAAAAAGAGGCCATCAATTTGAGAAGTAGATGGGGGCATGGAATGAGTTTGAGGGAGGGGCCGAGAGGAAAGAAGGGGGGGGGGAGGTAGGGAGAAAAAGAGACGGGCAGAAAGACAGAGAGTACTTTGGAAGTTTTGAAATAAACTCTTGGGGATCCGAACAGACAGGTGGCACACAGACTAATTATAAAGCATCTGCTTCCTTACAGGAATAGCACACCCTGACTGTATTTCCCCAACGCTTCAAAAAACAGGAAGATAAAGCTCAGCAAGGGGGGAAAAATAGAAGAAAGCACATATTCTCATACAAAGCGTGGTTGCAAACCACTCATAGAAGGTTTTGGAAGATTGAGAGAGACAGAACAAAGGAAATAAAAATCTGTGAATGGGGTTGACTTGGTGTAAGTATTTGTTGAAAGTGATTAGCAAATCCCCACTGCCCCCCTCAGTGGGAAGGCATACTTCCTGCAAAAATCTGATGAGCTGAGTTCAATCCCTCAAACCCACCTAAGGGAGAGAATGGGCTCCGCAGAGTTATCTGCTGATCTCCACCACAGACACCTGTACAACAGTAATACATTAAAACCATGCGAATGGCTCAGATACTTTTGTGGTGTGTGTATATGTGTGGTCAGATGTGCGTAGATATGTATAGATGTGTGTATTTGCATTCGAAGGTCAGAGGTCAACATTAGATGGCATACCTCAGAAGCACACCCGCTTATTGGTTTTAGTGTTTGTTTTTATTGACATGCATGTGTGCAAGTCTCTTCGTATGCTACACAGGTGCAGTGCCATCTGAGGCCAGAAGAGGGAGTTACTAGTGGTTGTGATCCACTTGTCTTGGGTGCTTTGAAGCACGGTGCCATCATCTCTCCAAATTTCTCACCCCTGTTAATTTTCGAGACAGGGTCTCTCACTGGGACCTGGTGCTTGACCACTGGGCAAAGCAGACTGGCTAGTAAGCTCCGGAGACTTCCTGTGCTTGCCCCCAGCACTACAAAATTTCAAGTACACACTACCATGCACAGATTTTTTTCTCCTCATGTGGGTTCTGAGAGTTAAACTCAGTTCTTCATGCTTGCATTGCAAATACTTTACTAAAGGAGTCATTTCCCCAGCCCTGTGTATCGAGCTATTTTGCGGACAGTATACATTTCTTGGGGGAAAGGGAGTGTTTAGATTATTTGTGGGTTTTGCTTTATTATATTATACACATGAATTCTTATTTTTTATGCCCACAGGAGCAGATCCATGCAGTACAAAGAAATATCTTGAAACTGTAGAGACCATATCCAGTGGTCAGGCATGGCCCCCGGTTGAGGATTAGGGTCACTCACTCATCTCAAAAATATTGATCCAGAATTGTTCCTACCTAAAGGAAATGCAGGGACAAAGAGTGGAACAGAGACTGAAGAAAAGGCCTTCCAGAGACTGTCCCACCTAGGGATCCATCCCATCTGCAGACACCAAACCCAGACACTATTGCTGATACCAAGAAGCACTTGCTGACAGGAGCCTGGTATGGCTGTCCCCTGAGAGGCTCTGCCAGAGCCTGACCAACACAGATGCGGATGCTCACAGCCAACCATCAGACTGAGCAGGGGACCCCAGTGGAGGAGTTAGGGGAAGGACTAAAGGAGCTGAGGGGGTTTGCAACTTCATAGGAAGAACAACAATATCAACCAACCAGACCCCCCCAGAGCTCCCAGGGACTAAACCACCAACCAAAGAGTACACATGGAGGGACCCATGGCTCCAGCTGCATATATAGCAGAGGATGGCTTTATCTGGCATCAGTGGGAGGGGAGGCCCTTGGTCCTGTGGAGGCTTGATGCCCCAGTATAGGGGAAAGCTAGGGTGGTGAGGCGGGAGTGGGTGGGGGGTGTGGGGGAGCACCCCCATAGAAGCAGGGGGGCAGGGTAAAGGGATAGGGGATTTGCGGGTTTGCGGAGGGGAAACCAGGAAGGGGGAAAACATTTGAAATGTAAATAAATAAAATAGCCAATTAAAAAAAGAGAAATATCTTGAAGTGATATCAGTGGATGAAGGAATTAATGCTGAAAGTAGTTATTAAATCACCCCTAGTGATTTATTTCCTTGTTTATTTATCAAGAGAGTGTAGGTTTAGATTTTTCAAAACCTATTTTAATAAGGGTTCTTAAAGGCTTCAACCTCCCTTCTAGCCCACCTACTAGAAGTAGGGGAAAAGAAGGGTTAATGGGAAACAGGGGTTGTGGACCTGTTTAGAAGTAGTTCTTTGGGGGTGATTCCAATCTTCATTGTCAGAATACTAGCAGTCCATTCTCAGTCATCAAATATGAAATAGTAATGACAGTCCATTTTAACTGGCAAACAGCAAACACGAATCGGTAGCAGTGGCTCGATCCAGAAGGGACTGCAAAGCTCCACTACAACGCTGCACCGGCACCAGTCAAGGAAGCACCTGAAATACCAGTATCCTTGTTTCTTACTACAAAGTCACGACACGTGAAGACAGCAAAGACCAGCACAGCGCTGCAAGGCGAACCAATGCAAGAGTGTCAGTCAGTGTCTACTGGGTGCTCCTTATAGTCTTTCCAGACATGGCATATCCTCTCAAGTGTCTGCCTCAGCAAAACATCTCACGTGTCTGCTTCACAAAATATCCTTTCATGTGTCTGTTTCAGCAAAACATCCTCTCATAAGAGAGATTCCAGAAAGACATCACTTGACGCAACTGAATCTCCAAAGAAACCAGAAATTTCCACTTCAAGATAGTTTCATGTACCCCAGGTTAGCTTCATACTCAAGTATGTAATATTACATTTCTGATCCTCACACCTCTACTTGAATGCTGGGATGGCAGGTATGAGCTGCCAGATCCAGTTATATGCTGCTGAGAATGGAACCCAAGGCTATGTGCATGCTAGGCAAGCATTGTACCAGTCGGTCTACATACCCTGACTGAAACAAGGGGTATGCAAATTCTAATTCCCCTGTAAAGTTAACTGATGAGAGACAAATAACTTTGTAGAAAGTAGAAGAAGCTATTGTTCAACAACAGATACACTGTATAAAATATAGATCAATTGCTGGCTATTTGTGTTATTGCTACTCATGTTCCCACAGCAGTTCTTTGGCAAGAGACCATTAACGTAGATTCATCTTTCTGCATCTCCAAGTAAAGTTTTAACACCCTATTATGAAGCTGTTGCTGTTGTAATACAGAATTATAGAATAGAATCAAGAAAATATTTTGAGAAAGAACCTGATTAAATATTTATTCCTTATTCCAAACAGCAATTAAATTGGTTAATGCAAAATACTGATATTTGGCCTATTGTATATGTAATCTTTTCAGGGAAAATTGATAACCATTATCCAAAAGATAAGTTGTTGCAATTTGCCTCTATGCATGCTTTTGTGTTTCCTGTAAATTTACGCATGCAGCCATAGGAAATGCACTTGCTGTATTTACAGATGGCTCATCTAATGGGAAGACAGCACATGTGATTGGATCACATGTTCATCCTCTTGAGTTTCCCCTGCTTCCGCACAAGTAATTGAACTACATGCTGTAGCTGCTGTTTTTGAAATGCAAACTTTTAATTTATATACTGATAGCCAATACATAGCTCATGGTTTACAATTACTTGAAACTGTTCCTTTTTTAGATACTACTAATTCTCAAATTTTGCAATTATTTATGCAAATACAACTCAGTTTAAGGGAATGTACAGTTCCTTATTTTGTAGGACATTTAAAAGCTCATGCTAGATTGCCCAGATCCCTTAGTGAGGGCAATGTCACAGCAGATTTGTAGACCAAGAAAGTTATAGGCCTTACACAGGAACAATTGGCCAAACAATCTCACCTTCACATCATCAAACTAGTATTAGCTTGAGACAATAATTTGGTATTTATAGAAAATGTGCATGTCAGATTGTAAAGACTTATTCTGAATGTCCTCAGTTTCTACCTGTACCACATAATGGTGTTAATCCTCGAGGACTTATACCTAACCAATTATGGCAAATGGATGTTACTCATATTTCTGATTCTGGAATATTAAGACATGTACATGTGATGATTGATACCTTTTCAGGCTTTCTAGTTGCAACTGCTTTAACAGGAGAAGCAACTAAAAATATAACTAAACATTGCCTACATTGTTTTTCTATGCTTGGTGTTCCCAATCAGATTAAAACAGATAATAGAAATGGCTATTACAGTCATGCATTTGAGACTTTTTGTCAACAATTTAATATTTCCATATTATTTGGATTCCTTGTAATTCTCAAGGACAAGGTGTTGTGGAACTTAAAAATAATATCTTCATAAAATAAAAAAGGGGGAGTTATAGCCCTGTACACAAAATTATTTAAATCATGCTTTTTATTTAAATTCTTAAAATTTGGGTGCCAAGGAACTCTCTGCTAAGTGCCTATGGCACCCTACAACTAGGCATACTTATGCCTGCGTGAAATGGAAGGATCCACTTACAGGCACATGGCATGATCCAGATCAGGTATTTAATATGGGGAAGAGGGCATGTTTGTGTTTTTTCTACAGGATGCTAAAGGAGCATGCTAGCTGCCAGAGCGATTGGTGAGACATGCTGATCCTGGGACAAAGAATGATGCTGACCGTGAGCTTGCTGAGTGCCCTGACAATGGTGACAGGAAAGCTGTATTGGACATCTGTCCCTGACCTACCTTTGCTTGCCTATATCCCAGATTGGACAAGCTGCCTTGCCTAAAGATTTTAGACCCTGTGGGACAGAGAACATGGAGACTGTGGAAACTGCTTCAAAAAAATTAGTCAAAAAGAGAAGTTATAATGACTTTTCTCCTTCCTTTAATGAGACCAGTTATTCTGACTCAATCATGGACTGGTATAGAAATCAATCCAATATTGGAAATGACAGTCTTCATTGGGAAGGCTGGTTCTGGACATTTTCAGGGACATATTTGGAAGTTAGCTGCAGTTCTCTATGATGTTATGTTAGCAAGAGATAAAGTTGGGGCAGGATCTGGACTCTGAACGAGTGTTAGTGCGTGTGTTAAGGCTCCTAATTTTTTATTAATTTATCATGTTAAAATTTTCTTTCTTCTACAGTATTTAATGTAAGTTGCATTGATTGTACACTTTATAATTATGTTAGTGTGCTGAAATCTGGCATGTCTGTTATGGTGGTCTATCAACCAGCTTTTGTTTTATTGCTTGTGAGTTTCACAGGACCTTGGTATTCTCAAAAAGGCTTGCAAGTACTGGAAGAAGTGAGTCAGATTCTAAAACAGACACAAGAGGGTAGTGGGCTTGATTATCGCTGATCTAGCAGCTTTACTTACATTAATAGCTGGCACTGCTGCTTCTACAATTGCTTTGACACAAGAAGTTAAGACAGGTACTTCTGTTAATCATTTAGCAAAAAATGTTACTAATCTTCCGAGTATTCAAAAGGGTTTAGATTGGCATTTACAACAACAGATTGACCTCCCTGCATCCAAATCTCTACAAGTCCATTGTCATAGATTTGATTTGACTGATAGAGGCCTGGCTGAACCCTACAATGACGTGTCTCCTTTGGGAGCTGCATAAAACTCAGATTTATGCTCACCTGCCTTGGCGTGGACACCTGCAAGGGGTGAGAGACTAAGTACCGCAGGGGGAGGACCCAAATGTCCATTTCTGAGTCTCCCATGAAGCAAACCTGATTGCATAGCGGTTGGTGTCTGCCCTTCCTTTGATCATTCTCTGTGGAGATACCTACAGAAATTGACAAAGGCTAACCTCTCCTCCCCAAAAGACACCGATGACGTATAAAGTGCTCGGAGGATCAGGTCAATACTTCCTCCCTCTGGTTAATGCCCATTTCTCTTCATAGTGCGATCATCCCTTGCTACCCAATGGCCTCATAAAAATAAACAAAAAGGGAGGAGATGCTGGGAACTAACACAGTTAGGATTTTTCTTATTATCCTAGGTAATGCCATTTTGTTTTAGAGTTAGGCTTGGAGTGACTATAGGCCTAAGTCCCTGTTCCTGAGGAGCAATTGAGGCTTCCCAGACCCAGTGTCTCTGTTATGGATGAGCAACTAAGCAGTGAAGATAATTGACCAGGCACATTCCTTATGGTCGAGCCAGTAAACAGTAAAGATATATGATCAAGCCATTAATAACAGTAAAGATATATGACCAGCTGTTTAGCAGTAAAGATAGCTGCATTAATAATGTATCTTATCTGTTCAAGGAATTTCTCTACATTAGATTGTACCACTTCGTGGAATTCTCCCCCATCTCTGCTGCCTCCCTGCTCTTTGTTAAAAAAACTTGCATGGAACAAAGCCATTCGGGGTGTGATCAGAATACAGACTTGCCCCCATTTCTCGTGTCTCTTGTCTTTTCATTCGTCAGTCCCCTCCTTAGGTCCACGCTGAACCCCCGCAGGCCGGGGCAAACAAGGAATGTAGGAGACAGCCTTCCCATATATCTTTGTGCTGTGTCCCCCGTACTTTGAATTGTTGGCTTATGCCTTTATTCCCAGCAGTTGGGAGACAGAGGCAGGTGGATCTCTGTAAATTTGAGATCAGCCTAGTCTATATATTGAGTTTCAGGCCAGTTAGGGGTATATAATGAGACCTTATCTCAAAACCCAAACTTTTTTTTTTTTCAAAATTATGTGCCTATATTTCTGTGCTTGTGAGTACAATGCCTCCAGAAGCCAGAGGGGCTGTCAGATCTACATGGAGCTGCAGTTATAGGTGGCTGTGAGTCACCTGACTTGAATGTTGGGATCTGAACTGAGGTCCTCCAGAAGAGGACTCAAAAGTTGAGCCATCATCTCTCCAGCCCTAGGGTTTTAATTTTTGAGTTATTCCTAAAATCTTAATTTTCTGATGTGTGTAGTGCAATTGCATGTGTATACATGTATGTGTATATTGAAGCCAGAGGTAGGCATCAGGTGTCTTCTTGGATTACTCTTCATTTACTGAAGTGGGTTCTCTCCATGAACCCAACTTCATGGATTTTGGCTAGTTTAGATAGTGTTTGCCTCCTGAGTGTTGGGATACAGGTGACTATCACTCCTTTCTGCCTTGGGTGCTGGGGAATTCATATTCTGATGTTCAAATTTGCATGGTCAACATTTCATTCATTGAGCCATCTCCTATATTCTTAGTTTTTGCATAGTCATATATATTTTTATAAATTGCATTTTTGAGCCAGGGTTTTATTGTATAGCCCAGTCTGGCCTTGAACTCTGGATTCCTCTGACACAGGCTCCTAAGTGCTGACACATGAGCCACACAACCAGTTACTTTTCAAATTTAAACTGAGAACCCATGTCTTGGTTAAGCAAGTCTTCTCTTTGTACACAACAAAGTCTTATTGTACCTTATCCAAAAGTTCAGTTGTGACTTTTGCATGGAAATAGCTTGCGTTGTAAATCCTTATGTTAAATGAAATAAGCCAGACTTAGAAAGGCAAGTGACATGGCCTGACAAGAACACAAGCAAGCCCTGGGTCCATCTTTCTCCTCTATCCCAGGATTGGGGTGACAGGGGCATGCTCTCATGCCTGGCTTTTGCAAGGGTGTTAGGAATCTGAACTCAGGTTCAGATCCTCGTCCTAGCTCAGCAAGTGCTTTACGCAGGGAGGGTTTTTTGTTTTTGTTTTTGTTTTCTGCTGTGCCTATTTACTGTTTAGATACAGAGTAGCACAGTGTTTCATTTGTAGCCAATGTTTGGTATACAGTGTTGCCGAAGTTTGTAGCCTAGGAATGACCAGCTGTACCATACAACCCAGGCTATGCTATCTGGGCTTGTGCAAATACACTGTGACGTTTGCACAAGGGCAAAATCTCTTAATGACGAAGCTCTCGGCACAAAGCCGGGTCACTGATTGTATGTTGCAGACAGAGGTGTGAGGATGGTGCCATTGTTCTGTTAGCTGCACAGATAGCTCTTGCCTGAATCAGTCACTGAAGAGGAACTTATAAGATGTTAACTCTCTCTGTCCATCTCAACGATGCTTGTTTTGAGACTGAGGATTTATCTAAAGGATAGATGAGGGTCCTGCTAATGAGCCACACCCCAGCTCTTTTTCTTTCGAAACAGGGCTTTATTAAATCACCCATGATGGCTTTGCACTTGCTCTGAAGCCCAGGTAGTCCTCCTGCCGCAGCTTCCTGAGTAGTTGGGATGACACCAGATTGAGCACTTTCATTGTTTGTTTTTTGAGTCTGGCTGCCAACTTGCTGTGTAGTTAAGGATAACTTTGACCTCCTGATCCTCCTGCCTCTAACTCCTCAGTGCTGATATTAGCAGGGTGCACCCCATCCCCTGGATACAGTTGCTAGAATGGAATACAGTATTTCTTGGATGCTGCACGGTTGCTGTATCAACTGAGCTTCAGCTCTGGCCCAAAGTAATGACACCAGGAATAAACAAGGAACTAGTTTATTATGAATGGCAGGAGAGTGACCATATGTGCCATTGTGCATATGTGGAAGTCAGAGGACACACTCTGCTGTTGACCCTCACCTTATTTGAGACAGTCTCTTAATTATCACGGAAGATGCCAGGCTATCTACTCTTCACCTTTCTGGGTGATTTTTCCAGTCTCCACCTCTCATCTCCTTGTAGAAATATTAGGATAATAGATGGTCTCTCTACTTCATCCATGTTCATACAGGTTCTGGGGATCCAAATTCAGGTCCACCCACATACTTATTCAGTAAGCCCTTATCTCTTGAGTCATCTCCACAGCTCCTGCATCAGCTTTTATGTGGGCACAGAGAGAAACAAACAGTCCGTTACTGTGTGTGCCAATTACATTGGTGGGAACTTTAGATAATCAGACTTCATTAACAAAAACAAGATCTCTTTTGGGTGGGAGATGGTTTTAGAGTGAGTGGAAGCTAGAGGTGCGGCTTATTCTTTAAAGTTAATCTATTACTTGGATCATGGGCAGAAGTTAAGCTAGACGATTGATTCAAGGTCTAAGACAGTCCAAGATCAAAATGGCTCATGATCTGTGACATTCCAACATCACAGTGTTGGCTAAAGTCAAACTTCCTAAGGCTGGTTGTCTCTGAGCTATACTCCTGATGTGCTGCTTTGAGCATTTGGTGCCTGCCTGTGATTGTATTGGTGTCAGTTTTCATTATTATTATTATTTCTCTCTCTCTCTCTCTCTCTCTCTCTCTCTCTCTCTCTCTCTCTCTCTCTGTTGGTCAGGGGACAACTTGGAGTCAGCTCTCCTTTCACTCTGTGGGTCCTGAGGATTAAGTTCAGATTGTACACCTTGTGGTAAACATCTTTACCAGCTGAGCAATCTTCCTGGCTCCTGTTTGTTGAGACAGGACTTTCACTAGGAACTGGCACTTAAGATTTGGCTCTGCTGACTGGCCAGAGAGTTCCAGGGATCTGACTGTTTCTGCCTTTCCAGTGCTGGGGTTATAAGAGTGACAACACACCCTACATTTCTACATGAGTTCTGGGGATTGAGCTCAGGTCTCCGTGTTTGTTTAGTAAGCACTTCACCAATTGGGCCATCTCTTCAACCCCTTTGTTAATTAATTTTTGATTCATGGTCTCAATATGTAGCCAAGGCTGGCCTTGAGTTCACAACCTTCCTGCCTTAGCCTCTAGAACATTGAGGTTGCCGGTGTGCACCGCCACACAGTTCAGATAGAAAACGTCAGAAATGTTGTTTACATCAGACCTTTTACAGCAGCCTTCTGGTGGCTCGTCATTAAAAAAACAAACCAAATCAATAACCCAGAAACTGGAGAGAGGGCTTAGCAGTTAAGAGTAGTTGCTGTTCTTACAAAGGACCTGAGTTTGGTTTCCTGTCCCACCTAGGGTAGCTCATTCCAGGAGATACAGCTCCCTGCCAGCAAATAAAAATAAGGTTGGACATGGTACACACCTTTAATCTCAGTCCTTGTGAGGCAAAGGCAGGTGGATCTCTGTGAGTTCAAGGCAACCCAGGCTACACAGTGAGATTCTGTCTCAAAAACAAACAAATAAGCAATACAAAACAAAACAAATGCTAGAGAAAAAGGAAAAGAACAACAACAAAAAAGCCCACCAGGCTCTGAGGTAATGGCTGAGCCATACAGGGTTTGCCTTCCAAGAATGAAGACCCGAATTTAGAGGTTTCAAAAACACAGATTAAAAAACCTGGGTGCTTGTGTGGTGGTGGTTCATGCGGGTAATCCCAGAGCTTAGAAGGCAGAGATGGAAGTTCACTGGTGAACTCCAGGTCCAGTGAAAAACTCTGTCTCGAAAAATATGGTGTAGAGAGATCTAAGAAGACACCTGATGTTGACCTCTGACCCCTACAAGCACAGGTGCACATGTAGATACGTATCAACACGTGCTGCCTTCACATTGCATAAGACCTTTACTCCACGGGGTACTTTCTCCCAGCTTCTCTTGACCGGCATCCCTGTCTTCAGATTTCAGCTTCAAGTGACTTCCTCTGTAGATGCTTCTGCATCTACCCCCTAATACAGGACCCCCCCCCCCCCACAAGGAAACAGATTGTGTTGATTTTGTGTACTGGAAATCCCTCATTACAGGTGGCATGTAGAGTCTTCCAGTGAACAAATATTTATTAGCCAATAGGTATGTCAATTGGTATGGGAGAGGCAGGTTGATAAGCAATGAGAAGCAAGACAATAAATAAGAATTTCAGGGACGGGTATGTGCATATGACGGAAGGAACTGGAGAAGGGGAGCATAGGAACTGAAGGAGGTTTGCAAACTGTGTGGTCAGGGTAGGAAGCTCAGTGGACTCAGCAAGGAGAAAGAGTGGCAGTTGGGGGCAAGGTTGGGGCAAGGCTTTTAGGCAGGAGCACATTTGCGTAATGCAAAGACTGTGGGCCTGGTGCTAAAGATTGAACCCAGGACCTCGTGTGTGCTAGGCAAGTGCTCTACCAAAGAGCCACAGTCCTAGGCCATTACTTCAAAAAAGTATTTTTGAAAAAAAGTTTATTTATTTATTTATTTATTTATTTATTTATTTATCTATTCTCTCTCCCTCCCCCCTTCCCCCGTATGTACAGGCACATTCCCTGTGGGAGCTCAGAATTGAACTCAGATCTTCAGGCTTAGCAACAGATGTCTTTACCTGCTGAGCCATCTTGTCAGGTCCGCTGTTTTATTTTATTTTATTTTGTTTTATTTTATTTATTTTTAAAGTCAGTATCTCATGTGTCCCAGGATAAGCTCCAATCCTGATTCCCCTGCCTCCACCTTGTGAGTGATGACATTAAAGACCTGCTTCCTCATGTTTGGCTCTTTGTTTTAGCTCTCTCTGTGTGTATGTATGTTTGTGTGTATGTTTGTATGTATGAGTGTGCGTGTCTGTGTGTGCATGTGTGCGTGTGTGCACGTGTGTGTGTGTTGAGTTAGGCCAAAGGATGACCTTGAGTGTCTTTCTCTATTGCTTGACACTTTATTTTTATTTTTACTTTTTACAGATATTGTCAAACCTATTGTACAGACCAGCAGCCACAGTCTGGTCTGAATGGACATGGGAAACAAAGGGTAGAGGACTCTGTACCCATAAGGCCCGGACAGGGTTAGCTCCTCATGATGGTGGTTGAGCAGGGCTGTTAGGGCTGACTTTCTTAGACATACAGCCACCTACTGGTATGTGTGTTGAAAACGGAATATGTCTGCCCTGATACTATATGAAGTTTCTAACGTCTTTCTAGAAGTCTTGTTATGTTCTTCTAGGAGTCATTTCTTTATTGATTTCTGCTAGAATCCAGTGCTGGGTGGAGGGACTCAGGCCAGGGAAAATAGGCTGACTGCATTATGGACACGTGGCTGTGGCCTGGAGGCTGGTACAGCCAAGCTGCTGGGCGGGAGCTCATTGGGGAGGGAACTTGTTGGGCGCCCACTAGCTCCTAGAGAGAGCCAGGGTTGGGAGAATCTAGTAAGGCATTAGTAGCAGAGGCTGTAAAGAAAAACAGAATCAAGAGTAAAGAATTAAAGTGAATTCCCCACAGGAGTCAAAAAGTAGGAAAAAAAAAAAAAGAGTAAAGAAAGACAAGGTCTGCTCGGTTGAATCTGGCATCTAAGGGCATATTGGGGCTCCCATGTTGTGATCAGAGACTCGAGGCTATAGAGCTGTTTGGGGTATTCATGTCCTGGGGAATTTTGGGGCGTATTTCCAGGCTTTTAAATTGTTATTTCGGGGCAATTTGGGGGTGTCCGAGTCAGGCAGAGATCTAGAATGCGCTCCAGACCTTTAAATTGGAACCTCGGTGTTATTTTTGTTTGCTGTGGTCAGGAGGGGACCTAGGGGCGTTCCTAGGCTTTTAAATTTTAACCTCAGGCCTGTTTAGTGGGTTTCGAGTCAGGTGGGGATCTGGGGCCCCCTAGGCTTTTAAATTGGAACCTTGGGACTATTTGGGGGCGTTCGAGTCAGGCGCGGATCTGGGCAGCTCCCGACGTCTGACAGGGGAGTCTCAGAGTTGTTTGGGTGTTTATGTTAGACTGGTATCTGAGAACACTTACAAGCCTTTAAATCGTAACCTTTCTAAACCGGCAGTTCGGGGTGTCAGGATTAGAAGAATCTGGGGTGCGCGCCGGGCCTCTGAAGTTGGGGGCTCCACAAGAGGAGTCGAAGAGGCGACGAAGAGGCGACGGGGCAAGGGGGCAAAGGGGCGAGGAGGCGTGGCACTGCCAGCTCTGGCCACGCCTCCCTGAGCTCGGCTGGCTTCTCAGCCCCCCTCCCGCGGGCCTCACTTGAGCGCACAGTCCCTTCCCTGCCTTAATCCGCTCCACCTTTTCCCTTGGCTCGCGCGGGCCCAGCTGACGGGCCGCGTTGTTTACGGGCCAGAGTCGAGCCCTAGCTCCCGCCGCCGCCACCAGCCCAGGTGCCCTCCTGTGCGCGCGTCCCTCCGTCTCAGACTCCACACCACGCGACCCACCCAGAACTGCACGGAGAGAAGCGTGAGACCCGGTCAGGGGACGCACCGCGGTGAGCTCTGGACCCTGCGATTGCGGGCACGGGACCGGGCCTGGTGACCCAGAGCTGTAGTCTGCGGGCCGCGCCACCGTGTTGCTTGCAGCCGAGGCCTCTGTGCTCTTCCCGGGACTGTCCCTAGGGCCCTCTAGGCTGGAGAGCTGCGGCCCGTGAGCCACAGGCGTGGAAGAGAAGGACGTGCGGCCCCTAGCGCTTCCCCAGCGACCTTCTCACGGAGTATGTTCCCAGTGGGCCGGCGTGGCGTGCTCTGATCGCTGGGGTCCCAGCGCTCCTACTGCTATGGGCTTAGGGAGAGGATGTGAGACGACGGCTGCGCCGTTGCTGGTGGTCGTGGCCGCGTTGCTGGTCAGCACAGCCGGCCACCTGTACCCTGGAGAGGGTAAGTCTGGGACAAGGGGCGATCACAGTGTGTCGGGGACACTCTTCCCACCGCCCTAGCCAACCTAGAACCCTCACCCTAAGGAGTGAGGGTCGGGAACACCTCTCTCCACCGCCACAGCCAACACAGAGAATTCTCCCTTTGGGTTGAGTAGTGGGGACACCCTTCCCATCGCTCCATAGAACTTAGAGCCCCCACCGACTCCCCCACAAAGGACTCAGGGTTATGAACATCCATTAACCACTCCAGCAATATAGTCCTTTCACTAAGGACTGAGAGTTGTGGACATTTCTCTTTCTTCCTCGGCCAACCTAGAGCCCCCTCTCCAAGGACTGAGGGTTGAGGACTCCCTTAGTGTCCTTGTATCTATGAAGAGTTCCCTCCCTAATGAGTGGTCACCTTTCCCCTGGGGAAGGGGGCAGAGTGGGTTTGGTGGCCCTGGCCCTGTGTGAAGCCCCGGCTGACCTTGGCCTTTGCCCGCTGGGCTTGTGGCTCTGTACCCCGCGTGTGCCCATCTCGGGTCTGAGGAACCTTGCCCCAGTGCCCGCCCAGCCTTTGGGTGTCTGTCCCAGTGCACCTCTCAACTGTGTCTGTTCTTTTCTCTAAACCCAAATCTGCCCTCTGAGGCTCTTTGGGGTTGCCTTAAGTATGGTTACTGGGTTGCAACAAATTCAGACTCTTGAGCAGTTTAAACCCAAAGCCAGGGGTATCCTCATCGATGGAGGATACTTCTTGGAGAATCAACCTCGTGCGTGTAAGTTCATGGCTGCTGTGTTTATAATTCTCTACTTCCAGATGTCTAGAGGCAAAGTCTACATACCTTTGGCCCCACAGCAATCATAATAACAGTAGGGGTAGCTTTCAGGATGGTTATAATTAGAATGATTCTGAGTCTCCAGGCTGGTTAGCTCTAGAACCTCCCAGTGTTGCTCTGGAGGCCAAAATTGTTGCACACCCATTTCAGAGAGGGCTAAACTGAGGTTCAGTTAGCATGCTTAACCTCACTTGTTCAGAAGCTGGTCTTATACTTTGTGCTTGGTTACGGCCAAGGCAGGAGAAGAGTGGGTTGTTTGAGGCAAGCCCAGCTATTGAGTGAGTTTGAGGTCAGCCTGGGCTATGTTAGACACTGTTTCAAAAACCATGCAGTGACAAATGTCTTTTGAGTGACTGGTTCAGCTTTCTCTGAAAATGGAAATTAATTACAAGGAAGGGGTCAAGGAGAGAAGGAACTGGTGCTCTTTTGTGAATGAGGGAGGTGTGTGTGTGTGTTGGGGGGAGGGTGCAGGATTCTGGAACAGCTTGGGTTGAGCTTTGTGGAGTGGATCTGTTAACCTGGTAATGTCTTTGAGGCCCCCAGGATCTGATATACAGAAGGTGCTCAATGAGGAAGGGCCATTGGTTTGGTGTGTGTGTGTGTGTGTGTGTGTGTGTGTGTGTGTGTGTGTGTGTGTTTGCAGAGGCCCTAGGTTGACATGGGGTGTTTGTCTCTGTCACTCTCAACCTTGTGTTTTGAGACAGGGTCTCTCAATGAACCTAGAGTTTGCTGATTTGGCTGCACTGCTTGGCCTGTGAGCCCCAGTCCTCCCCACACCCCTCACGAACTCTTTTTATCACTAGGGTTAAGATGTATGCTGAAGTGCTGGCTTTTATGTGGGTGTGGAGGGATCTGAACTCAGGTTTTCATGCTTGGGCAGCAAGTGTTTTTACTTACTGAGCCATCTTCCCAGCCCATGGTTTGGGTTCATATTAGGAAAATTCAAGAATTGTTAACATCTACACTGCTCTCTGAGGCTCTTTGGGAGTGCCTTAAGGAAGTAGGGTTATGACGTATGTGTGCCCTTGCACTTGGGCACATAGTTCCGTACCTTGAGTTCTGTTTTTACATTTTTTTGGTAATTAATTGTTTGTCTGCGCCTGGACTTCCTGAGTTCAGGAAACAGAACTTCTGTGGCTTTGTGTACATGCAGTGTTCACAAGGACGGGGCCTGGTATTTGTTCCTCACTGATGTTAGAACCTGAGCAGTGCTGGGCACACAGTAGGTGCATATAAATATTTGTTCCCTCATGGCACATGGGGTGCCAAGACCTTGGGGTCTGTGCAGTAAATATACCAGATGTGTGGCCAGAATGTAGTGTTCCCCATGCACGCATGAAGTCCCTTGGTTTCATCCCTAGTCTCATATAAGCCATGTGCGGTGTATGCTTGTCATCACAGCACTCTAAGATATAGGCAGGTCTATCAGGAGTTCAAGGTCATCCTGGGCTATGTAGTGAGTTTGAGGCCAGCCTGGGCTACAGGAGACCCTGCCTCAAACAATAACAAGAATAACAAAAATTCTTGTTTTCTAGAAAATACCCATACTCTGTAAGTGCGATCTTGTGAGTCCTTCCCACACCTCTTCAAAGCCTCTGGCTTTTGCATGGGAAGAAAGGACCATAAAGAAGAAAGGACCATAAAGCAGCTGTCTGGCCACTTGGCTAGGACGGCAGTTTCCTGCTGCCCACTGGGTTTCTTTGTTTCCTTATTTTTAAATTTAATTAATTAGTTAATGAACTGATCTATCTTGAGACCAGATCCTATGTGTAGCCTAGGCTGGCCTATGTAGACCAGGTTGTCCTCGAACTCACAGAGACCTGCCTGCTTCTGCCCCACAAGCGCTGGGATTAAAGTCACACATCATTGTGCCCGGCTTTGTTTATCATAATTGTGTGTATGCGGGTACAGCATGCGTATGTCACAGTGTGGGGATCAGAGGACAGCTTTCAGGAGTCAGTTCTCTTCTACTGTGGGTTCTGGAGGTTCGACTCAGATCATGAGGCTTGACAGCAAGCGCTGTTACCCATCTCCCTTGACCTTGTACTGGATTTCTTAATAAACACTTGCTCTTTTGGATCAAAACCTCCCCGCCCCTGCTTCGGGGTAATTGTTAACAAAATCCTATCAAATAAATGAGTCCTGATGCCTCTTCAGAGGCTTGGCATAGGGCAAGGAACTTTCCAGAACATGAATCTGTAACGTCCACCAACACGGTACGTTAGCTTGGGAGAAGGGGTGGGGGTGGGGGTGAGGATCTATATGACACCTAAAAAAGGAATGGGACTTTTTTGAGAGATGTGTCCCTAAGGACGGGGTACCCAGTTTGTCTTTCGGTGGAGTCTTGGTAGCTGGGCTAGGCTAATGGATAGCTCCTCTGTTCTTCTCTCGATCAGCCTGGCTCTGGGCTGAGATAACCCTCTGAGCATTGTGAAGTGAAAGTACAAAGCAGTGTGCAGTGGTGAAAACTGGAACCTTTGGAGTGTTAGGGGTATCAGTCAGGTTGACTTTTGGAGGCATGAGCGGTCGCCTTCCATGTGTGTGTGAGTGTAGTGGATATATGTGCTCATGTGGGTGAGTGCATGCGTGTGAGGTCAGAGGTCAATAACAGATGCCTTCCTAAATTGCTTTCAGCCTTTATATTTTTATTACATTCTAATTTGAAATTAATTTTAAAATTATTTAAGTTTGCAAATGCAATCATGTTTCGTGCACATGTGTGCATGTGTGTGCTCATATGTGTCAGGGGCATGTGTGCAGAGGTCAGAGAGCAACCTTTGGAGTCATTTCTCTTCCCCCATCTGTAAGTGTGCCCCAGGGGTCAGATTCAGATCCTCGGGCTTGCTTGGCAAGCGCTTGCACCTGCTGAGCCATCTTGCCAGACCCCAAGCAAGTTTCTTAACTTCACCGCTTGGGGTCGGCTCATTCTGGGTTGTAGTAACTGTTGTAGCCCCACTAAGGTGTTTAGTGGGCACCCTTGGTCTCTGCTAGCTTGATGCCAGTAGCATCTGGCTGTGTTTAAGTTGCAACAATGAAAAATAGCTTCAGTCACGACAGACATTGCCTGCAGAGGCCTTGCTTTTTCCTCCTCTCCGTGTTCTAGAATCTTCTATCACCCTGCTGCTCTTCTCTCTTTAGCCTATAAACACCTAATACACCCTAAACTCTATTAGTCACTTCTGACCTCTGAGTCTGCTGTGCCCCTTCCGGGACATACTCTCACACTCTTTCTGTCTTGTCTGTTGGTTACCATAAGATGCCTGGCTTATGTCTGAACACAACCCCTCGTCTCCTAGTCCCATCTCCTGCCAGTCTGGCCTCAGGGACCACTGTGGTTTTGAAACTCCTGTGTCTTTCCCCAGGGAAGGCATTATTTTCACCTGTGGCTAGCTTTCCTGTGCTCTGCACCATCAGGGGTACCCTTGTTCTTTTCCTGTGTGGTGTGCAGGCTGCCCTTCACCCCTCTCCTGACCCACTGTGGCAGTTCTCGCTAGTCCAAGTCTTTCTTCTACAAAAGAGGTCAGTAAACTGTGGTGCCTGTTCTAAATTCGCCATTTTTGTAAAGTTTTATTGGCACAGGGCCACACACCTTTGCATACTCTCCTTTCTGACAACTTTCATGCCCTGGTCTTAGGGAGTTAAGTAACAACAACCACAACCACCACAACCACAACCACCCACAACCACCACCACAACAACAATACAACGTTTACACTTCAGCCTTCCACCTAGAGTTTTCTGAATTATGGCTTTTGTTTTTGAGATGCTTGGCATCAGACCTAGGAACTTGAACATGGCAGACGAGTGCTGAGCCTCTGAGCACCCTTCTTCCTCCGTCTCCTTCCTTCTTCCCCCCCTCATCTCCTCTTTTCTCCCCGTCCTTCCTTCTCTTTTTCCCTCTTCCTTCCAACTCCCTTTGCATTTCCTCCTCCTATCTTCTTCCTTTCCCCCTCTCCCACTAACTTATTTCTTTATTTTCTTCTTTTTCATTTTGGAGACAGGCTCATACATAGCCTAGGTTAGCCTCAAATTTCTTACGTAGCTGAAGAGTACGAGTGTTGCGCTCTCAGGCCTCCCGCTTCCGTGTGCTGGGATGACAGGGGTGAGCCCAGTATACGTCATCTGGTGTATGCAGAGCTGGGCATGGAACCCAGGGCTTTGCTTTGCCAGGCAAGCTCTCTAACAACTAAGGTTCCAATGCAATAAACATAACTAGCCTTTATCTGTCCTTCATCTTTCTACTCAGAACTTGCTACAACGAGAACTCAAAGTCCTGTCCCGTAGTCATTTAAAAAAAATACTGCTTTGGAGATGGGAATGTGGCTCAGTTGATAAGGTGTGTGCCTAATGTACACAAAGCCTTGGATTCTATCCATGGTGCTGCTTAAATGAGGTGTGGGGGGTTGCCCCCTGCTAACACAACACTTGGTAGGTGTAGACTGAAAGATCACCCTCAGCTACATATCAAGGCCAACCTGGGCTATATAAGGGAGAACCTGTCTCAAAACAAAGGGTTTGGAGACATAACTCTAGTCCCAGTTTAAAGGCACTGGTTGCTCTTCAGGAAGCCCTCAGTTTGGTTCCCAGCACCCAAGTCAGGAGGCTCCTAACTGTAACTCCAGCTCCAGGAGTCCCTGAAGGAATGTACACATACCCAGAAAGACACACTTAAAACAACAACAACAACAACGACAACAACAACCACAACTGGGTGTCGTATTGCATACCTTTAACCCCAGCACTCAGGAGGCAGAGACAGATCTCTGTGAGTTTAAGGATAGCCTAGTGTATGGGCTGGAGAGATGGTTCAGTGGTTTAGAGCACTGACTGCTCTTCCAGAGGTCCTGAGTTCAATTCCCAGAAACCACATGATGGTTCATAGCCATCTGTAATGAGACTTGGTGCCCTTTTCTGGCACGCAGACTTTCATGCAGGTCGAACACTATACATAATAAATAAATAAATCTTAAAAAAAAAAAGGATAGCCTAGTACGTACTGAGTTCCAGGTCAGCCAGTGAGATCTTGTCTAAACGAACAAACCAACAAACAAGCAAACAACCTAAATCCAAAACACCCAACTCTCCCAAAATAACAAACAAACAAAAAACAACCCCAACAAAACAAAACTTAAAAATATTTTAAGAATATTTTAAGAAAATTACTGTTGCCTGTTGAAGATTTTATGTGAGCTGAAGTACTGTCCCCTTCTGAGAGTCAACTCTTCCTCTGGAAGAGCCCATTCGTACACAGCTGAGCATTTTCCCCAAACATCTGCCTTTTCCCTCTTAATCCTTTGATCTCCCAATTCCATCCTGGCTAAGGGTAGAAGGAAAATGACGTTTCTTCCTCTACAAGATGTTCTGTTTCTCCCTGCTCTTCTGCCTATTAGTTCATGCCAACTGTAAGACCTGCTTTCTACAGGTATTTACCTATTCTTTTTGTTTTTATTATCTATCCATCTATCTATCACCTATCTCTCAATCATCTATCAATCTATCAATCAATCTATCATCTATCAATCAATCTATCATCTATCTACCTATTATCTATCATCTATCTAATCTATCTATATCTATCTATCTACCTATATATTATCTATCTATCTATCTATCTATCTATCTATCTATCTATCTATCTATCATCTTTCTCTCTCTCTTTTTTAAAACAGTGTTTCTCTGTGTCATCTTGGCTGTCCTGGAACTCACTTTGTCGAACAGTGATCTCGAACTCAGAGATCCAGCTGCCTCTGCCTCCCCAGTGCTGGAATTGAAGCCACCACATTTGGCTTATATTTTTTTATTTTTTAAGATTTTGTTTTTAATTTTGTGTATGTGTCTGTGTGGGTTTGTGCATGTGAGTGCAGTGTCTGTGGAGACTGGATGAGTGTGTCGGATACCCCTGGAGCTGGGGTTCAAGGTGTTGTGAGCTGCCCGGCATGGGTGCTGGAACTGAACCCTGGTTGTCTGCAAGAATAATATGAACTCTTAACCACTGAGCCATCTTTCCGGTCCCGTTTTTTTTTTTTTTAAAGCCATCTGTATTAGAGGTGTATATTCTAACACTCAGACTCAGAACAGTTTCATCAATGACTAAACTCTCCCATACCACCTCATTACCATTTTTAAAATTTTTAATTAATTCATTAATTAAAACATTTCTTAAGGCAGGATTTTACTATGTAACTGAGGCTGGTCTGGAACGGCTAGTGTGTAGCCCAGGTTGACCTGGAACTTTTGGTGACTGTCCTGCCTCTGCCTCCAGAGTGCCAGGATTACACACATCTGCGCCACCATCCCAGCTTCTACCTCTCTGATGGCGTAACTCCATCCCTATAATCTCTTTTTCCAGAGTGAAAGAAAAAGTCCTGTAATTAGATGAAGAAGTTCTTAACACTGGAATTTTTGGTCCTCTTATCCCCAGGCCCTGGTATTTATAAGGTTGCTTAGTTTCTGAAATTAATTTGGAATCCCTAGATTAATCCCTGAGATACACTTATGATTATTTGAGGACATTCAAAAGAAAAAAAAATTAGAGTTTTGAATTTGCAGGCCAGCAAGATAACGTTCCACATTCTTCAATACAAAGCTGGTCAGCGCATGCTGTGTTCACGTCTGGGGATCACTGCATGTGGATTTTTTTGTTATTGGTTTTTTTTTTTTTTTTCCCTTTGAGGCAGAAACTCGTGTAGTTCAGGCTGGTCCCAAATTCGCTGTGCAGCTCAGGATGGTCTTGATCTCCTGATCCTCCTGCCTCCACCTTCTGAGCGCTGGGATTATAGACACACACTTGGTTTATGTTGGGGGTAGAACCCAGGGCTTTGTGCATGGTAGACAAGTCCTTTATCCACTGGGCTACAGTTGGAGCCCGTAACTGTCTATTTTGTGTGTGGCATATCAGGCTTTCTGTCTGCTCATTTTTGTATCTTTTGTTGGTGATCTGGCTGCTTAAAATGGCCCCTCAGCATATTTTGAAGGCACTGTCTTTCATCCCTGAGGCACACAGGCTGGACCTCACTTGGAAAGTCTGTGTACTCAGAGATACTTGGTCATTTGTGTTCATTGCCGCACTATGCAGGATAGCCGAGCTCTGGAAACAGCCTAGATGTTCACTGGCAGATGAATGGACAAAGAAAATATGGTCTATAAAATGGAATTTTATGCAGCCATGAAGAAAAATGTAATCATGGCATTTTTAGGAAAACGAATTTAATGAGAGATCATTATGTTAAGGGAAGTAATCCAGAATCAGAAGACAAAATCTACCTACGTCATGATCTCTCTCATGTATGGGGCATAGGTTAAAATGTATATGTGGTATGTGTCTGTGTCTGGTGTGTGTGTGTGTATGTGTGTCTGTGTGTCTGTGTATTGTGTGTGTGGGGGTGTATGGTGTGATATGTGTGTCTATGTGTGTGGCGTGTATGTTTATACAGGGGATTGTGAGAGGGGAGGAAGAGGTCTTAAGGGAGGTGGGAAATCAGTTGATGGCATGTACGTGATAACTAAGTCAGAGGTGAGCTGGGGCTGTGCTCAGTGGGTAGAGTCCTTGCCTAGTATGCATGAAAGTTTCCACCCTCAGCACCACATAAACAAGACCTATAGCTGCTGTCCCATCACTCAGGAGGCGGAGGCAGGAGGATCAGAACGGTCTGTTGTTCTTGGCTACGTGGTGAGTTTTGGACTACACGAGACCTTATCTCAAGAGTAAATAAATGGCTGAGGAACCCAGCCCATTATCAGGTAATTTAGGGTGTTCCATGCGACAGAACTAATATAAACAATTGGTGTTCCTCATGATTGGGGTGTGACAGTTTTGAGTTTCAATTTCCCATCTAGAGTTCTTTGGAGTGCAAACGATTGTTTTTGCTAATATTTTCATTCTTAGTTATACCTTCTGGGAAGTTCTCTCAGTGACTTGGGACACTCTTGGCTTGAGTTCCAGTGAACAGGTTGGACCTAGCCAGGGAGTACTTCACCCTCTTTGGAGTTTAACAAACTAATTAAAAATTAAAAAAAATATATTTATTTTGTGTGCATAGGTGCTTGTGGAGGTCAGAAGACAACCTGCAGGAGTTGGCTCTTTCCTTTCACAGTGGTGGCTGGCGTCTAGACTCCCTGAGCTATCTCGCCAGCCCACAATTTTGACAATTTAGAAACCTGTTTTGTTTCTACTGGGGAAATTTTTCTGGTCTGCCTGCTGAAGGGCACAGGTTGTTTCTTTGCAGTTTGAAGAAGGCTTGTGGAAGATCTTTTCTCTTTTGCTTTTGTGGGAATGTGGGGAGTGTAGGTACTTTCTGTAAGCTGTGCTGGACAAGAGCGGGGAACGGTGACACTGGGACAGGAACATACAACTACAACACTGTGTGTGTTTGTGTCTTTGTGTCTGTCTCTGTCCGTCTGTCTACATTGTGGAATCCTGTTTTGTTGAGCCCACCTTCCCTGGTTGATTCAGATCTGAGGATCTGAATTTGAGGATCTGTCTAGACTTTTGACATTCCAAATTTGTTGTAGAAGGTGGAGCATCTGCCTTCTTCCTTTCAGGAGAGGGAACTCTTTAGGTTTTTCGAATGTGCACAGTGTATTTGTGTGTGTGTGTGTGTGTGTGTGTGTGTGTGTGTGTGTGTTTGAAGCATGTATGTGTGAATGTCTGTGGTGGCCAGAGTTTGATGTCGGTTGTCTTCCTCAATCATTCTATGACTTACATACTGGTACAGGGTCTGTCATTTGACTCCAGAACTGGCCAATTTGGGTAGTTTAGCTAGCCAGCTTGTTGTGGGTCTCTTCTAGGTCTGCCTTGGAGCTCTGAGATTGCAGGTGGCTGTTTTGCCCATCCACAATTTCAGTAGGTGCTGGGGATCTGAACTCTGGTCTTCACACTTGCAGGGAAAGTGCTTTACTGGTTATAACTTGGCACAACTGAGAGGAGAAGTTCTGAGGGACACCTTTGGAGCCACAGGCTGGCTTCAGATTCCATGTCTCTCCTTTCATTTGAGAGGTCCCATGGGTGCACCAAAAACTTTGCAGAAGAATAGTGGTCTGCATGGGGAAGGCCCGTCACCACACTCTCACCTTGATCTCACCCTTGGTCTTTTTTCTTCTTCTCTGTTGATCACAAAAGAGGAGACCCCTGTTTTGTGTCAGCCACTTGTCTCATCGCTGTGACAAATCACTTGATGAAAGGGGCTTAAGGGAGAACAGGAGGGAGTGTCTCTTTTGTCTTGAGTCATGATGGCAGTTGTTATATTTCATCCACAGTCAGGAAGTAGAGACGGGGATCCTGGCGCTCAGCCTGATTCTTCTCTGGATCCAGCCCCATGCCGTGAGCTTTCCTTGTCAGCTACTCCTCATAACCCATGCTCTCTCTTGGTCTTCCTTCCTGCCCACATTCTCTTCCTCTCTCACTCTTCTATGTGTCCCCCTCTCTCTGTGTTGCTTCTGCTTCTCAAGTCTGGCGGCCATGTTCAGTCCACTACTTTCTCTCCCCGCTCTGGACTCCTGCAGACACCTCTGGCTGTTCTCTCTTATCTACAATAGAAACCTTCCCCTTATACATGCCATGGGGCTGTCAGTCTCCACAATGCGTTCGCTTGTGGGTATGTGACTGAGTGCGGGTGCCTTTGGAGGCCAGAGGTGTTGGAGCTAGAGTTGTAGATGTTTGTGAGCCAGTGCTGGGCCCTCCAGAAGACCAGTACAAGTTCTTAACCACCCGGCCATCTCTTCAAGTTTTAGTCTTTTTCTTTCAATGTGCTGTGTGTAGTCTGCATATGTGTGAGTACTGGAGGGTATGTGTGGAGGCCAGAGGTTGACATCAGGATATCCCCTCTAAAACCAGTCTCCATCTTACTTGTTGGGATGAGGCTGAAGTTGTGTTGATTAGGTTTGACAGCCCAGTGAACCCCGTGACCTGCCTGTCTCTGTCTTCCCGGTGCGGGGGGCCACAGGCTGTGCTACCATGCCTGGCTTTTATGTTCATATAGGGTACTCATGCCTGTGCTGTGAACATGTTATCCACAGAGCCATTTCACTAGTCCCTAGGTGTGTGTTTATTTGCTTATTTATTTTTGACACTGGGTCTCACGTAGCTCAGTCTTGTCTGGATCTCTCTATGAAGCAGGAATCCTTGGGCGCTGGAGCTCCTGCCCCTCCTGCCCCCACCTCCTGAGTGCTGGGATGACCTGCGTGTACCACTATACCCAGTTGGTGTGGTGCTGAGGATGCCATGCAAGACATCTCTCTAGGATCAGGAGTTTAAGGTCATCCTTGACTTTGTAGAACGTTTGGGGCCAGCCTGGGTTTCATGAGACTATCTCAGTAGTATCATCAACAATAACAGAAACAAAATTAAGGAAGAAAGAAAAGAGAGAGAGAGAGAGAGAGAGAGAGAGAGAGAGAGAGAGAGAGAGAAAGAAAGAAAACTTCATTGGGGTATGACAACATAGCTGTCATCCTAGCTCTTAGGAGGCTGAGCTAGGAAGATCTTGGGTTCAAGGCTAGCCTGGACTACAGAACAAGACCTAGTCCCAAAGATTAAAACACAAAGGGAAATAATATCAAGAAACAACCAAGGGGTAGAGAGGTGGGCACGAGCGAGCGAGGGGCCAAAGGCTGGGAGAAGTTTAGCTGCTGAGAGGACCTTTTCACTGGCTGCTTTGTGCACCTCCTTGTAAATCAGATACTTCTTGCTTAGATCTGATTTATTTTATGTGTATTTTGCCTGCATGTGTCAGTGTACATCAAGTGTGTGCCTAGTGCCTGTGGAGGTCAGAAGAAGACGGATCTTCTGGGACTGGAGTTACACACGTTTGTGAGGTGCCATGTGGGTGCTGGGATTCAAACCAAGTCCTCTCTGCAAGAGCAGCCAGTGTCTTAACCGCTGAGTCATCTCTGCAGGCCCCTTATTTAAACCTTGAAGTACCCTTCATTCCCACCACAGGGGTGGGGCTGGGACAAAGCTGCTGGAATTCCTAGGAGAATTTCTGGTGCCAGTTCCATCTTCTGGGTGTTTTTTTTCTGTCCCAACAGTAAATTGTTCTGTTGTTTTCAACTAGCAGGACACATCAGGCATTAATGAGTTAAGAGTTAGATTCACTGGGAGATTAGAAAAGCAAAGTGCTTCTTTATTGCCCCTGCAATTAACCTTTTAATCTTTATTTATAGTAACTTAAGTGAGACAGTTTACATGCTATACAGTTCTTCCTGGGCAAGTACAGAATTCAGTAGTTTGGAGTGTATTCACGGGATTAGGTAACAGTCACTGCATTCAGTGTTAAAACATTTTTCTTATCCTTCAAAGAATCCCGGGCCCCTTC
>CM052721.1:6030031-6092089 GCA_028551405.1 Uromys caudimaculatus | reverse complement strand
GGAGGAGGGAAGGAAGGGAAGAGGGAAGGAAGGGAGGGAAGGAGGAGGGAAGGAAGGGAGGAAGGGAAGAAGGGAGGAAGGGAGGAAGAAGAAACTCTCCCCCTTCCTGTGGCTGTTCCTGCCTTCCTTCCCAGTACCTGGGCAATTTTGTATTCTGAGTGCCAGCTTTTATTGTGTTTTGATGTCCAAGAGAACAGTTCATTAACTGTTTATGGCTTCAGTGACCTCATTCACGTGTTGTAAAATTTCCTGGGAAGGATTAGTGAATGGGAGAAAGGAGTGGGTGGTTTAGGGATTAGCTCACAGAATGTAGGGGAGGGAGGGGAGGAAATGTTATTTCTTTTTGCCCTGACCTGAGCCTAAAGAAGCAATGGGTGTTGACTCTTTGGATTTGTCTGTGAGGTTTTTATGGGAACTCCTGAGGAGGAGTCTTGGATAGTAGGAGTTGGGGTATGTCTTAGCTTTCAATTGCTGTGATAAACACCTAGACCAAAAGCAACTTGGAGAAGAAAAGGTTTGTTTATAGTCCGTTATCTAGGGAGATCAGGGCAGGGCCACAGGGCAGAAGCCTGGAGGCAGAGATCATGGAAGAACGGCTGCTTATGGGCTTGCTCCCCATGGCTTTCTCAGCCTGCTTTCTCATAGAATGGAAGGCCACCAGCCTAGGGATTGACACCACCTACAGTGAGCTGGGCCCTCCCACATCCATCATTAGTCAAGACTCTCCCAAAGAACTGTCTACAGGCTAATCCTGTGGCGGTATTTTCTTAATTTGGATTTTGTCTTCCCAGTTATATCTGGGTTTGTATCAAGTTGACAAAACATAGCCAGGAGGAGATAGTGGAGAAGACAGATGGTTGAGGGGATGAAGATATGACCCTTGGAAAGGTTTTGAGAGTGCTGGAACTCGGGGACGAAGAATTGCAAAGCTATGACCCAGAGGAAGGTGTGTGGCAGGAGCAAAGGCTTGGGAGACCAAGACCACTTCGGGGCCTGGAATTGGGCGTTGGTCTAGTGCAGGTAGGGATGGGAGCTAAGTCTACTCATATGTGGGGAGAGAACTTTTTCCCAGAGGCAAATCAGAGTCCTCATGTACCTGCTGAAACATCCAAATTCTCCTTTGTATTCTGAGTGTGGTGAGTTAGATCAGAGACATGTGGCGAGAATCAGAAACAGAGACAACTTATGAAGGTGGGGAGACCATTCTGGACCACGGAGTGGACTAACTAGTGAGCCAAGGGAAAACTTAAAAAGCTCTGGACCACGAGTCACGTTACTCTTTAGAGGACATTTATACAGCATCCTCTTTACTCGAGATTGTATATCAGGCTTTTCCTTTCTCATGCAAGCACACACATGAAGACCATCATACAGATGAGCGCACACACGATAGTAACCGGAAAATCGCCAAACCCCTAGAACTCACATTTTAAAAGTACCCTTTTCAGTAGATTGATGAAACTTTGCACCATTCCATCTGGGGTACGGTTATGACTTTGTCCAGTGTTTCCATAGGTAGATGCTATGCTCCTGTTAGTCAGCTGGTGGCCATCTTGGCTACATGGACTGCTGCTGTTTCACAGTGCTCATGTTCAAGTAATGAACTCATCTTACCTAATATCAGTTCAAAGGCTTACACAGGCATGCCAATAATTCTCATATGCCAGAGAGAAGCTGCAAAGGATTTAAATGGTGTGCTCAACCCTCCTAATGCTGTGACCCTTGAATACAGTCCCTCATGTTGTTGTGACCCCCAACCATACAATTATTTTATTGCTACTTGATAACTGGAATTTTGCTAAAGTTATGAATCACAATGTAAGTGTCTAATATGCAGGATATCAGATATGTGACCTCCTAAAAGGAGGTTGAGAACCTCCTTTAAGTGAGGAGTGGAAGACTTAAAAAAGTATTTTGAGAGAGATGAGGAAGGGAGAGAGACAGAACACATTTATATAATGAGTACTACAGTATATTGTTGTGTTTTATTACTAGTTGTTAAACCTTAACTTATTTAGTTATAAATTCAATCATCTATCTGTATGTCTATCTATCATCTATCAATCATCTATCTATCTATCTATCTATCTATCTATCATCTATCTATCTATCTATCTATCTATCTATCTATCTATCTATCTCTCCATCTATCTACCCATCATCTATCTATCTATCTATCTATCTATCTATCTATCTATCTATCTCTCCATCTATCTACCCATCATCCATCTATCTATCTATCTATCTATCTATCTATCTATCTATCTATCATCTATCTATCTATCTATCTATCTCTCCATCTATCTACCCATCATCCATCTATCTATCTATCTATCTATCTATCTATCTATCTATCTATCTATCATCATCATCATCTATCTATTGTGTGTGTGTCTGTGTGTGTGAGAAAGAGAGAGAATGAATGAATGTATGTATGTGTGAGGGGGAATATGCATATGCCACAGTGTGCTTGTAGAGCTCAGAAGACAACTTAGGGGAGTTGGCTCTCTCCGTCCTCCATGTGTGTCCTCAGTTACCAAAGCTAGATGATTAGGTAGTCTTGGTGGCAAATGCCTTTCCCTGCTGAGTCATCTTGCTGGCTCACCCATACTAGTTTTTGAGACAGGCTCAAGCTCTTCCTGAACCCGGAGCTTATCAAGTTAGCTCTACTGGCTGGCCAGCAAACTCCAGAGATCCTCCCACCTCTACTTTCCATGTCCCCCTGCTTGCAGGCAATCACTTTACACACTGAACCATCTCCCCTGTCCCTAGTGTTCAAATCTTTAATGGTGAATATGAAAACTTATCTGACAAGTGCAGTTTTCTGGGAGATTCTTAGGGATACCAATGGAAAGCTTCATTTTTTCTGCTTTTCTCGTAAAGGAATTATTGTCCCAATCATTCATGGAAGACGCTAGATAGAGGGCAATGCATACTTATGAGGAGGTGGTTCTGGCTGGCTTGCCTGCTGACTTGGTAACTGGTCTAACTGGTTTTTATTTGGCTTGATGAAATTCATTGACTAGTTATTTCCTATCCTGTCACCAGATCCTTGTGGGAATTGAAATCTGTTCTTTGTCACAGAACACCTGATGTACCCCTGGGAGGTACCAGGGACATTGATTCAGCTGTGATGTGCTCTGCGTATCTCTCTTTCTCCCTGTGCCAGTTAGAACTTTCATTAAATGGAGGGGACATGGATGTTGGATTTTTTTGAGATAAAGTCTCACTATGTAGTCTTAGATTGGCTTAAACTCTTGGCAATCCTTCTGCCTCGGTCTTCTGAGTGTTGGGAGTTTAGCATTCCTGCCTAAAACACTGTGTTCTGATTGTGGTAAAATATATTTCATATGTACATTGGAAATATAGTGTCACTGTCCCCACGCTCTGGTCTGGAACGTTCTTATCACACCCCAAAAGAAATCCTGTGTCCATTATTACTTACTTCCCAATCGTGATTTCCACAGCTCCTCGCAGGAGAAATCAACTTTCCAGCTGTGTAGATTCACCTGCTCTGGACATTTCTTATCCAGAGAATCAGATAATATGTAGCTTATTATGTGTTCTTGCTTTCCTTTTTCTCAGTACAATGTTCTGAAAATTCACTCACATAGTAATTTCATTAAGTCTTGATTTTTTTTTTCTTTTGGTGTGGCTGAGTAATAGTTTATCATATGGATCCTACCAGTTTCACCACTTGACCAACATGTGTGGTGTCTCCTCCCTTCCGTTATTTGAAATAGGGCTTCTGCAAACACCTGTGTTCCAGAGCTCATTTGTGTCATTCCTTTACCTTTAAGTAATAAGTAACTAACTTTTGTAGGGCTGAAGTTCAAACCCAGGGTCTTGTGCATGCTAGGCAAATATGCTACTGAGCTATATCCCCAGCCTTGGTTTTGCTTCACCCCAACCCCCAGCATCTTGATTACAGGCCACAGTTCATCACACCTGGCTTTTGTGTGGGTTCTGGGCATTGTACTCAGCTTATCAGAAATACTTCACCCACTGATTCATCTCCCCGGCCCTGATAGCTCCTCTTTAGGTCCTGTAAAATATTTATTAGTTTTCATTCTGTCCAGTTTGAATTCCCGCCTTGTGGTGGTTAACACTGTCAACCTGACAGGGTCTAGAATCACCTAGGACATAAACCTCTGGGTGTGTTTATGGTGACATTCCTAGATTGTGTCCACTGAGGTGGGAAGAGAGAGATAATCGTTCCCTGTCTTTGGGTCCTGGGCAATATAACGAAGAAAGAAAGTTGGAGAAACTCATGCCACCTCATGATCCTGCTGTCTTGGCTTCCCTGTTGTGATAGGCTGTACCCTGCAACTGTGAGCCAGAATAAGTCCTTCCTCCTATATGTTGCTTTCGTCAGGATTTCTTTCTCATTCATGAGTAAAGTAGATAACACATACCCCCTAATATGAAGTACAGCACTGTTTATTCTGTCTGTGCCCCTGACAGTCCCAGAAAACAGGAAGGAGTGGCTGGAGAATATTAAGCTCAACAAAGACACTCTTCTAGTGAGAGAAGGAAACAGGAAGGGGTAGCAACTGGCCAGCACTGAGTGTGTGCATCTATGGTTGACCAAGAACCAAGAATGTTTTAGTTCCTTCTTGGCTTCTTCCTCTGAGGAAAAGTCTCAGCAAAGCAGAAATGGGTGTGGACAAGACGTAGGGTACAGATGGTAAAGGGCTGATAGAGAAAATCCTCAGCCTGAGTTTAAACTCCTGATAGCCATTCACAGAAGTCTGTTTTGGGGGATCAAACTCAGGTTTGATCCCCAGAATCCATGTATCTCAGTTTTTTTCTCATTGCTGTGATAAAATAACTCTGACAAAAAGCAACTTAAGGGAGAAAGGGTTAATTTGGCTCATAGTTCAGGCAACATGAACCTCTCAGTCACTGAGAGGTCACAACAGCAGGAACTTAGGAACACATCCCATCCACAGTCAAGAGCAGAGAATAATGAATTAATACCTATATGCTTGTGCTTATTAGCTCATTCTTTTCAATGTTGTACAGTCCAGGATCTGGGCCTACAGGATGATTATACCACCCACTGTGGTGTAATCACTTAATGTATAATCAGAACAAATATCCTGCATACATGCTAAAAGGCCAACTAGACAATCTTTCGCTGAGATTCTAGGTGATTCTAGACCAGTGGGTTGCGACCCCTTTCTCAGTGGTCCCCTCAGACCATCAGAAAACACAGATATTTACACTAGATTCATAACAGTAGCAAAATTAAGGTTATGAAGTAGCAATGAAAATTATTTTATGGCTTGCGGGGGTCACTACAACTTGAAGAACTGTATTAAATGATCACAGCATTAGAAAGGTTGAGAACTGCCATTCTAGACTGTGTCCAGTTGATAACCAACACTAATCATCAGGCAGTGTGAAAAAGCTGGACATGGTGGTACATGCTTGCAGTCTAAGCTCTGGAGACGCAGGGCCAGGGGGATCACTGGGCTCTCTGGCCAGCCAGTCTAGACTACTTGGCAAGCTCTAGGCTGGAAACAGAATCAAGAACTTCAAGACTCAGTAAGTCTTTTACAATGACATCTATCACCTGACAGCCATATTTGAGGGGTCTGGTGCCAGGCCATCCTTGCCACTTGCTTGCTGAACTTTTCTTTTGGCATGGTGGCGACTTTGATTGGCAAGACTTGCTTTGTTTTGTGTCTTGGATTTTTGCCATCTCTGTTCATGAGTGAAATTGGGCTGTGTTTTTGGTTTGTTTCATTTTGCAATCTCTTCATTAAGTTTTGTTATCTGATCTTCTAGTCACTTAAAGTGAATTAGGCACATTTCCATTTTAAAGGTTTTTGAAGAACTTTAGCATCAGAATTAATCTCTCCTTGAACAACTGAGTAATTTCTTGGGAAATCTCATGGTTTAAAATATTTGTGGAAAGAAAATTTTGAGTATACATATGTGTATATATGTGTGTGTGTGTGTGTGTGTGTGTGTGTGTGTGTGTAAAATCATACAAGGGGTTTGGTGAGTTTAGGCTAAAATCTTTTGTTGCTGTTCTGCTTTTTAAAACCCTTTTAACATCATTTGGTCAACTTTTGTGATTCATAGTTTCTTAGAATTAGTGAGTTTTCTGAACTGAGAGTGTGTTATTCAGATTACCATAGCTGTGTGCAGTCTCCTTATTTAACAGAGACCTGAAAGTCTTGCAGTTTCTTTTTTTTTTTTTTTTTAAATAATCCAGTAGTTTTTGCTATGAACCTAATTCTTTTCTCTTTGTGATTATTCTAATCTATGCTCTTAGTTTTTTGTTATTTTTAAATCCCCCTTAGTGTGAAATTTTTTAAGGATTTACATATGTAAATTTTTTTTGGAGTAAATTCCAAATTGTGAAGTGAACAAATAAAATAATCTTGTTTCGTTTAAACATTTGATAGTCAGAGGCTCTATCCCCTGAGCCACACCCCAAGTCCTTCACTGAGAAATTCTAGGCAGGGCTCTTCTCCTGAGTCACGCCCCTAGCCCCTCACAGAGGGATGCTAGGCAGGGGCTCTAACCATTGAGCAACACCTCTAGGCCTAATTTTCTTCTTTTAATGCAATTAGAGCTTTTAAGGCCACTCTTGATTTGGCTTTTGCCGCTCTCGCTGTTCCTGTATATATACCTTCTTGTTCTCTTTGTTGTCTAAAGAGTCCCTGATGGTATTTTAGTATATTATTTTTGTTCCCCGTTGAAATAAAAGCAACTCTTTCAGTTATGCTATATAAATGACCTTATTTTGTCTCTTCGGGTACCCCCAAATCATCCTTATTTCATGGGCTATTTTACAACAAGTGAAACAGGTTCAGTGAAAGTGAACTGACTTGTGGATATGTACATGGGGGTAGCTGGGGGGGGGGGGGGGGCGGGGAGCCGGGCAGCTCCGTGTTTTGATTGCACCTTCTCTGGTTGAGTGAGTTTGAGTCACTGAATTTTGGGGTTGGAAAAATAAATGAACTTTCATTGTTTCTTAGTTTCATTTTTGTTGCTACAATAAAATATGATGACAAAAATCAACTACGGAGAAAGGGGCTCACCTCCGCTTGCGTGCCGGGTGACAGTTCACCACGGTGGGGAAGTCACGGCAGGAACGCCAAACAACCGCTCGTCACGTTGGCAGTGATGAGCAGAGAGAAATGCTTGCTTACTCTGCTCCATTTCTCTGCAGGACCTCCTGCTTAGGGAATGATGGTGCTCAACATGGGTGAGATCTTTCCACATCAATTAAATTAATTAAGATGCCCCCCCCCAGCGCGTGCGCGCGCATGCGCGCACACACACACACACACACACACACACACACACACACACACACACACACACAGAGGCTAACCCAATGTAGACAGTTCCTCATTGAGACTTCCTTCCTAAATGACTCTAGATTGTGTCAAATTGTTGCTTAAAACAATTCCTTGGGGGGCTGGAGAGATGGCTCAGTGGTTAAGAGCGCTGACTGCTCTTCCAGAGGTCCTGAGTTCAATTCCCAGCAACCACATGGTGGCTCGCAACCATCTGTAATGGGATCCGATGCCCTCTTCTGGTGTGTCTGAAGACAGCTAGCTACAGTGAACTCATATACATAAAATAAATAAATCTTAAAAAAAAAAACAATTCCTTGGGGGCTGGAGAGATGGCTCAGTAGTTAAGAGCAATGGCTACTTTTTTAGAGGTCCTGAGTTCAATTCCCAGTACCCACATGGTGACTCATGACCATCTATAAGGAAATCGAATGTCTTCTTCTGGCATGCAGGTGTACATGCAGAACACTCATACATAAAATACAAGTTTTAAAAAAAGAGAGAGACAGTTCATAAAATATTGCAACAAAACAAAACAAACTAACTCTCAATTAGTGTGATGGGTTATCAAAGTTTCAAGGTGATGGGGCTTTAAAACATTTATATATATAAATTTATTTTTTATTTTTTGTTTTTTCGAGACAGGGTTTCTCTGTGTAGCCCTGGCTGTTCTGGAACTCACTCTGTAGACCAGGCTGGCCTCGAACTCAGAAATCCACCTGCCTCTGCCTCCCAAGTGCTGGATTAAAGGTGTGTGCCACCATGTTTTTAATTTGAGACAGAGTCTCAGGTAACCCAAGCTGTTATCGAACTTCCTATCTATCCTAGGTTGGTCTTGAACTCCTGATCCTCCTCTTTCACCTCCCTGGCACAGGAATGACAAGTGTGTACCACACACCCAGAATCACATTGTGCTGGGGATGAGACTCGGGTCTCCTGCCTGCCCGGCCAATGTGCTCCTGCTGTTTTACCCCTACCTAGTCTTTGGATTTTTCAGACTCTTATTAGTTCAGGCTGGCCCAGGACTGGGTATAGCTGAGGATGACCTTGAACTGATCTTGCTGCCTCTACCTCCTGAGTACTTCGATTATACCTGTGTACCGAGAGGCCCAATTTTATATTATGCTGGAGATGGAATCCAGGTCCTCATACGTGAAAGCAAGTACCCTACTGAGTTACATCCTTGCTGTAACTCTTCCTGAATACAGTTTTAAAGTTTTTTGTTTTTAGGGAGGGGTGGTGCTGGCCCCAATATGTGAGCTAGAGGTTCTGTGTGCAGGTAGCTCTTTGGTAACTGACTGTTCAGTTGATTTCAGGAGATGTGTTCCACAGCAGCAGGAGCCATAGGTGACGTCTGAATGCAAATTCACGGTATGCGGCCGTCCAAGGGAAAACAGTAATTCTCTCCAGTAAATGGAGTAAGAATTCTCCACCCAGATGCCTGGCTTTGTGGGTCTGCCAGGGTATGTGTTTACAGAACCACTTTCTCTTTCTCTCTTCTTGTGTTTGTGGTTTTATGCTCTGGGTTTGGGAGCTCTCACCCTGGGCTGGGTGTGACCTGTCAGGCCACCTGCCCCCATGGCCTTCCTGGCTATTTCTGGCCTTCAGTGTGAGCTTGCTGAAAAGCCAGCATGACTTGAGGTGATGTCAGACAGACTTTTCTTTAGAAGGCCACTGTGATTCATCTTCGTATTTAACGGGCCTGTGTCATGTCAGAAGTACGACCGTAGTAGTTTTTGTTTGAAATCTAATAAGGGATTTTGCATCTGCCATCTGGAGGCCGTGTTCCTTCTGTTCTTTTTATTGTTTTTGACTAAGAGTAGCGTTGAGGGGCAGGAAATAGGTTTTGCAATATTGCCGACATCTGCCCAGAGGGTCTGTCCCCTTTCCTCAAACTTCATTTTTTTTCTTTCCCCCCTGTGAGCCAGAGATAGATGAGGCAGCTGTGCTCGGCGGGTCCAGCTTTGTATTTCTTTTCATGTGTAATGATGTTATAGTCTCATGTGGCTGGCTGGCCTTGAGTTCACTGCACAGTTGAGTCAGGCTTTGAATACCTGGCCATCCGGTCTTTACCTCCTGACTTCATCCTTAGGATCACACAATGTATAGATACATACATACATTTGTATATATATGTCATCATTGTTGGTATCCCCTTCTCCTATCACCTAAAAAACCATGAGTTCTGGGGATTGAGCTTACGTCTTCATGATCTGGTGACACATCCTTTTGTCACTGAGCTAACCTCCTTTGACTTTTCTAGGCCACATTTTAAATGTCAGAAAGCGTCTAAGAGACATGGTGTACAGATTTCTTTGGTTGTATAATTTTATATCATAGCTTTTGTTTCAGAGAAGGGAGAATTAGGTTTAAAACATTCTAATATTAATTTACTTTTTATTTTTGGGTGTAGCATCTGTTAGTTCTCGTTGCTGACTTTACACGATCTAGAACTTTTGGGAAGAGAGTCTCACTGAGGGACTGTCTACATTGGGTAGGCCTGTGGGGTTTGTCTTAATTGAATTAGCTCATATCGCTGTGGGTAGTATCATTCCCTGCCCTGTATAGGAATGAAAAAGGTAACTGAGCACAGCATGCATGCGATTGTCCCTGTGTTAGATTGTGGTTGTGACCAACTGCCTCAGAATCCTGCCACATTGATTTCCCCAGGAATTATGAGCCAAATAAAGTTGCTCTTGTCAGGGTCTTAATCCCAGCAACAGAAATGAAACCAGGAAGGTGTGTGGTTGGTTTCTTTTCTGGTCTTGAACTCTTGGGCTCAAGCCACCCTGCCAGTTCTGTCTCCAGAGTATCCTAATGCCTGGGTCAAACTATTTTCAAACTGTGTTGATCACTGCTGTGGTTTGAACATGCCCTATCCCTGATAGACTCACGTGTTTGAACACTTGGGGTCTTGTTTTGGGAAGTTCGTGGAACCTTGAGGAAGTGGGGCCTGGCTGGAGCAAGTGAATTGCTGGAGCTGGGGCCCGGCCCCACTTCCTGTCCCCTCTGTTCTGTTCCTAGCTGCACGCGTCTTCCATTCTGTAGTTGCCAGCTGCCATGCTTCTTTCTCCATGGTGGCTTGCATCCCTTCAAGCTGTGAGTGCAAACGAACCCCTCTTCCCTTCAGTTGCTTTTTGTTAAAGAATTGCTCATAACAACAGAAAAAGTAGCAAACCACCAAGAGTAAGTTTAGGATTTCTTTTTCTTTTCTTTTTAAAATTTTGTGTATGAGTGCTCTATTGGCATGTACACCTGCATGCCAGAAGAGGGCATCAGATCCCATGACAGATGGTTGTGAGCCACCATGGGGTTGCTGGGAATTGAACTCAGGACCTCTGGAAGAGCAGCCAGTATTTAACTGCTGAGCCATCTCTCCAGCTCCCATTTTAGAACTTCTTACTGGCTATTTTACCTAATTAAAAGATATGCCTCACTGGCAAAGCCTCTCTGTGTAGCATGATCGACCAACCCCATTAGTTAAAAAAAATTCCTAAAATACAGTGGCGAGTCAGTGGCTAAGAGCACTTGCTAAGCAAACTTGAAGACCAGAGTTCAAATCCCTAGCACCTTCATCTCTGTAACTCCATCCATCGTGGCGCAGAAGCAGGAGGATGACCACAGCTTGCTGGCTGCCAGCTTAGCCCTGGGTTCAGTGAGAAACTCTCTCATGGGAATAAAGTGGAGGGTAAAAGAGCAGACTCCCCATGGCTGCTATATACATCAATGAATGCATACAACATATACACTACATTCTATTAGTTGCTCCAACCTACACCATTTATTATGTCTTTAAAAATGTATACTCTGTTTTTTCCCATAATTTATTTTTTCACTTTACATCCCCTTCCCTCCTGTTCTCCTAGTCCTGCCCTTCACAAGTTACCCTCTTCCCCTTCTCCTCAGAGAAGGGGAAGTCTCCCTCCGGTATCACCTCACCCTGGAACGTCTAGTTCCAACAGGGCTCCAATGGTTAGGGAACCACATGATGACTAAGCTGCACATTGCTACAAATATGTAGGGGGTCTAGGTCCAGCCCCTGCATCCTCTTTGGTTGGTGGTTTAGTCTTTGTGAGACCCCATGGGCCCAGGTTAGTTGACTCTGTAGGTTTTCTTGTGGTATATTCTTTGTTTTATAACTAGTCCTTTATTTCAGAACTATAGATGAAGTTATGATATCACAGCTGTTTGTATTGCTTATGACTGTCTTCATAGACAGTTGGGAGGCTCAGGCAGGAGGATCACATTTTGTAGACCTTCTTTGGCTACATAACAAACTTGGGTGACTTGGCATAGTTGTGGTACTTGCTTATCATGCACAAGTCCCTGGATTCAACATTATTCAACATAGTAACAGCAATAGCAACAATAATAATAAATAAACATTTGCCCACCCTTCCTAGTCCCATACTTTTTGTTTGTTTGTTTGTTTGTTTTTGGAACAGGGCCTCATGTAGCCCAAGCTGGCCTCAAACTTTGCTGGCTTTGTAGCTGAGGCTCATTTTGAACTCTTGATCCTCTTGCCTCCACCTCCTCAGTGCCACCATGACCACTTTTATGTGGTGATAGTGTCTACCTTAGGGTCCTCTGTATGCCCGACCAGCACTGTATCGAGTGAGCCACATCCCCAGGCCCGATAGCTTCACCTTGAGTCAGTGTTTCCTAGTGTGCACTGCAAACGCACGTGTACCTTCAGCTGGACTCCGAGGAGGCTAGAAAGGAAAAGGAAGCTGTTTCCTGAGGCTTGTGTCTGCGTTGCTTAGATTTGTTTGGACTCTTTCCATTTATATGTGATGTGAATTGTACGTTTAATTCCTGTATGAACCGCTGTTTGAAGATGTGACTGAATCTGTCATTGTCCTGGAAAACAAAACAAAATGAAACAAAACAAAACAGCTTGATACAAATTTAACTGTTTATCACAAAACAGCCCGATACAAACTTAATTGTTTATCACAAAACAGCTTGATACAAACTTAACTGTTTATCTTTGTTGACTCTTCAGACTGATCCCCAGTGATCTTTCTTTAGCCTTCTGGAGATAATCGTGCAAACAAGAAATGAACTTTGTCATTCATGGTTCCAAACGCCTTGGCAAAGGGCATGCCTGAGTCGCTACTGCCTTGGTGAGGCCGGAATGCTGTTCAATTTTAAAGTTTTCTTGTTATTAGTGCATATTAATGATACATAATGTTTTTTCACCTGGCATTCTTGTACATGATTATAATTTTTGTTCATCATAGTCCTCCCACTTGTCCTCTTCTTTCTTCTCCTTCTGTTCACACTTCTCTTTTCAAATAGTCTTACTTTTATGTCTGGGCTCAGTGAGATTCATTGTTCCTGCTTTCGTGAGTATGGTCACCTACCAGTGGCCATCCATACCACTGAAGAAACTCTTTTCCTGTTCCTCCTAGCAACTCCAGCTTTCCATCAGAGAGGGGCGGGGCCTTGTGAGACCTTCCTGCTATTAACTGTTAACTGCTTAGTAATCCTCTGGGATGGGTAGGACCTTGAGTCCCCTCTCTCCCAGCAATCTTTTTAACTGCTTAAAGGGGTGGGAGCTCATGAGCGCTCTCTCCTTCAACAACTATCTTTAGGAAGAGGCAGAAACTCATAAGCCTCTCTAGTAACCACTAACTGTCAATAATACATCCATAGGGAAGGGAGGGGTTCTCCTGAGTCCCTACCCTTAGCAATTGTGAGCTGTCTTCAGAGAGAGAGGTGGAGCATCATGAGTCCCTCTTCCTGATAACCATTAAAGGTTTATGTTTTCAGGGAGGTACAAGGCCATGCTAACCTCTGCTTCTTTGTGATGGAATGTCACTGGGGTCAATCACGTGCGGGTCTTGTGCAGGTAATTGAAGCTTGTTCAATAGGGCTACCACCTGTCATTCCTGGGAGACAGGGGAGCCAAGACATATGACTCCTTGGGCGGTCACACCCATACCATATCTAAACCTACCACAGATCAAAGCTTGAGCTTCTGAATTGGCCACACAATGTGGGGTGCACTCACCACGTGATCCCCAAGTGGGGGACATTTATATAAATAGGTTCCTTCCTTCATATCCTCAAGGTGCACCTCTGACTCATGTTGTTGTGGAAGTGGTCTCATCAACTTTGTGAAGGGCACGCACCAGAGCTCCTGTCTGCTTTGCTTTGCGTTTGTTGTGTGACTCCTCCCTGACATTGAGGTGTTTATACCTGTTGCTGTGAGAAACTACACTGGCAGAAGCAACTTAAGGGAGAAGCGTTCAAGGGCACTATCACACAGGGACTTAAAGCAGCGGGTCACATCATGTCCGTGGTCAGGAGGTAGAGAGGGGCGGATGCATGCTAGTGCCCAGTTCCTTTTCTCTATTGTATATAGTCTAGGACCCAGGGAATGGTTCCATCTACAAGTAGGGCCTTCCCACATCAATTACAATAATTATGAGAATCCCCTACAGGACTGTCCAGAGCCCCATCTTCCAGATGATAATTTTAGATTCTGTGAAGTTGATACTTAAAGCTATCTATCATAAGGTGGGAGAATTTGAAAGTGGATATCTGGGCTAGAGTGATGGCTCAGGGTTAAGAGCACTGACTGCTCTTCCAGAGGACCCAGGTTTGATTTTCAGCACCCATGCTGTGGCTCACAGCCATCTGAAACTCCAGCCTCAGAGGATCTGAAATCCTCCTCTAGCCTCTGAGGGCACTTGGCACAGACATGCATGTATGCAAAATACCCAAATACATAAAAATAAGTAAGTAAGTATAAAATAAATAAAAAGGAAAGCAAATATCATGGTCTTGCAGAATGGTGTGTGTGTGTGTGTGTGTGTGTGTGTGTGTGTGTGTGTGTGTGTGTGTTGGTGCTGACAAGTGTCTTAATCCTGTATTGGGCACTGATGACACTCTAAAGTAATTCTACCGAAGTTCAACTTAATGACTGAACCTTAGGTCTTGAGGTTTCCCAGACAAGTGCTGTACCAGTCAAGTTCACCTTTAACTTGCCTCCTTTGCTCCCTTTTATTGTTGTTGCTGCTGCTGCTGTTGTTTGTGT
This sequence comes from Uromys caudimaculatus, assembly GCA_028551405.1. Lineage (NCBI taxonomy): Eukaryota > Metazoa > Chordata > Mammalia > Rodentia > Muridae > Uromys > Uromys caudimaculatus. The sequence goes on along the minus strand of CM052721.1, from coordinate 6,077,725 downwards.
GTGTGTGTGTGTGTGTGTGTGTGTGTGTGTGTGTGTGTGTGTGTGGGCCTGCATGCTCACACATGCACCATGAGTATACCAAGGTGTACATGTGGAGATTCGAAGACAACTTTTGGGAATTGCTTTTCTGCCATCCACCTTGTTTTCATGTGCAGTCTCTTTTTACTGTTTCTTGCTGTTTTGTACACCAGGCTAGTTTGTGCATGGGATTTCAGCTGCTGATTCTCCCATTCTGTCCCTCATTTTGTCATAGTAATACTGGGATTTCAGACACGTGGCACCATATCTGACTTTTATGCAGGTTCTGGTAATTTGAACTCAGCCCACCAGACTTGTGTGACAAGTGCTTCTACCTGATGAATCATCTCTTCCTATCTTATTGACATTTTGACACATGGTCTCACTAAGTTGCCCAGGCAGGCCCTGGGCTTATGGTCTTAATCTCCCCAGTAGCTGGGATTACAAGCCTGCATCACCAGACCTGGCTCCCCCCCCTTCTTTCTTATCTGTCTATCTATTATCTTTCTCTATCATCTGTCTGTCTCTAACTGCCTGCATACCTGCTTGCATGCCTGCCTATCATCTGTCTGTTTGTCTATCTGTCTGCCTATCTATCTATCTATCTATCTATCTATCTATCTATCTATCTATCTATCTTGGTGGGTGTGAAAAGACAGATAAACCACAATTTACCATCTTAGCTATTTTTTTTTTTAGAGCATAGTTAAGCAACATGAAACACATTCACACAGTTGTGCAATTTTTGACACCCTTTTCCAGAACTTTCTCGTTTCCCAAACTGAAGCGCCATCTCCATTTCTCAATACGTCTCCTGAGTTCCCTGTCAGCTCCTGGTGTCTACCACTTTCCTTCTTTCTTTATGGGTCTGACATTTTAGGGACCTCCTAAGAGTAAAATCCTTTTATGGTGGGCTTAGTTTGCTGAGCACCATGACCTCAAGGTCAATCCATGTAGTAGCATGAACTAGAATTTTGTTCCTTTTCAAAGCTGAATAATAGTCCAGTGTATGGTTTTCATTCCACTTTGGTTGGTGTATTTATCCATTGGTAAACATTTGCCTCTTTCCGTCTTTAAAAGCTTCCGTGTACACACATATACAGATATCTGTCTTGGGTATCTAGGTTGTTAGGGTTCATTTCACTTTTCAACTCGAGGAAACCCAGTTCAGGTTAATTAAACCTAGAATAGGGTTAACTGAGGTGGAAAGACCCGCTCCTTGTGGGTGATCCCATTCCCTGGGCTGGGATCCTAAACCTTATAAAACAAGAAAGTCAGCAGAGCACACGGATCCATCCTTCTGCTACTTCTGACTGTGATGTAACACTTCTACTGCCTCAGCCTCCTGCCACCATGACTTCTCACCCGGGTGGACTGTACCCTCAAACTGTTGGCCAAAACAAAGGATTTCTCTCTTAAATTGCTTTTGTCCTTGTATGTTATCACAGCAACAGGAAAGGTAACAAAGACAGGAGGTCCTGGAGCTGTTTCGATACAGTGTATCTTCTGTAAATCTGAGGGAGAGACAGAGAGAGGGAAAAGGATGTCTGCGGCTTTCTCCCATCCTAGTCGTGTGTGTGGCTTTTCTGTAGGGATGAGAGAACCCGCTTGACTGGGATCATTTTCTTTTCTTAATTTCTGTTACCTTCACTCAAAGTCCATCCCATGTCTGGCCTGGGAGTGGATGTTTCCCGTGTGGATGTGGAATGTGGTATTTTGGCAAGAAACTGCTGCTTTATTCCATTTGTTTGGTAGTGTCGAGAGATGGGGAACCCTCCTTCATTTGGGAGGGAAACTGTGATGGATTTAATTTGCCACTGTAGGCTCAAGCCTCAGTATAATCACATGCTTTCAGGGCTTGCTTGGTGGGGTCAAGTTTGCACTGAGATTCCCTTTCCAAATGTCTTATATAAAATCAAATCCAAGAACAAAGAAGACCTTCTCTTCCCTTTCATGTTTTCTTTCCTGTCTTTTTGCTTCACACAACTGAATATTTTTCTATTTTAAATATTCAGTTAAAACATTAGAGGTTTCTTTTAGGTGTGTATGTGTGTTCTGTGTGTGTTTTGTGTTTGTGTCACATGTTCTTGCAGATATGCATGCATCTATGTGCATGCGTTTGTGGATGGCAGGGTGTTTTCTTCAATCATTCTCCACCCTTTTAAAATGACATTTATTATCAACCTATTAAGCTTTTTTCCTTTGTGTGTTCTTTCACGTGCAGTGATGAGATGACAACTTGGGGAAGTCAGTTCTTGCCTGCTAGTCTGTGAGTCTTGGGGGTTAATTCAGGTGGAGAGGTTTGGCAACAAGCCCCTGTGCTCACTGAGCTGCCTCACTGGCCCTCTTCCTTATGTTTTGAGACAGGGTCTCTTACTGAACTTGGAGCTTACCAAATGACTGGATTGCTGGGCTAGTGAGCTCCGGGAATCTGCTTCTTGTGACCTCTTCCTCAGCACTGGGAGTATATAGGGTTGTGCTCAGCTATTTCCATGGGTGTTGGAGATCAAACTCAGGGCCACATGCTGGCGTGGCAGCACATTACTGACTGAGCCAAATCCCCAGCCCTCTTTCTGGTTCCTTTTGTACTCAGAACAAGTGTTTGCTTTTTGTTTTGGGTGTGTCTGCATGTGGTGCTGGATATCAGATCTATCACAGCCTTGAGCATGCTGGCAAGCCCTCTCCCTCCGAGTTACACCTCTAACATTCTACTAATATTTTTTGTTTTGTTTTGAGTCAAGGTTTTGCTATGTAGTCCAGCTTGGCTTTGAACTCACAGTCTTCTTGCCTTGCCTTTCCAAGTGTAGGGATTGCAGGTGTGTACTGCCAAGCCCCACTTCTAAAAAATTTCTTAAAAAGATTAATCTTTATTTTTAATTGTGCATGTGCGCTTACACACACACACACGCACGCACGCACGCACGCACGCACAGTACTCCTGGAGATCAGAAGAGAGCGATGGATCTCCTGGATCTGGAGTTATAGGTGATTGTGAACTGACTGACACTGGTGCTGAGAACTGAACCTCAGTCCTCTGGAAGAGCAGTAAGTGCTCTTAACCATGAAGCCGTCACTCCAGCCCACTACTAGCTATTTGAAAATATATAATTAATTATTGATTATAGCTAAAAGCTTTCTGATGAGAAGATAGAGGCTTAATACGGCTAAATTAATTTAATTAGGTCTAAATTTTAGGTTATTTGTGTTAACTTGTCATTTGTTGAGATAGGGTTGCATGTAGCCCAGGATGGTCCTGAACTTGATATATTTGGCAGAGCATATTGCTCCGTACTTCTGTTCCTTTTGCCTTCACCTCCTCAGTGCTGGGACCGTTCCATCAAGCTAGGTTTATGTGGTACTGGGGATTGAACCCAGGCTTCCTACAGGCCAGCCAAGTACTCTAGTGACTGAGCCCCAGCCCCTGCTGACATAGGGACTGTGGGAATGGCTCAGGGTGGGGCTCCTGCCTAGGATTCCCCTGGGAGGGACGAGGGGTGTTGGCTCAGCCTTAGAGTGCCTGTCTAGTCTGTGTGAGGCCATGGGCTCCATCACCTGCAGCACCAAAATGCTGTGATGGGTTGTATTTGAGATTTTGTATTGTAAGCATTGAGCACTCCAACATCAGGAGTTTGGAAGAGGGGCAGGGTGACTGATGGATGTTGGGTGCTAGAAATACATAGCTTTTGAACAAAAGCTTTTCTTGCCTTCAGAAGCAGCTTCCTGCATTCTGCCCCCCCTCCCTTTTTTATGGTGCTTCTGCAGTGTTCCAGGGAGATCTCCTTGGTTCTCAGTTTCCTTGGTGGCTTGAGCCTTACCAAGTTAGTGAGTTATTCGAGTTCTGGAATCCAGCATCTGGTGCAGCTTGTGGCTCCTGGCTCTGACCTAGGAGGCCCTGCCAGCCAGAGGAGGTGGCTTCCCCGTGCCTGGGAGGCTGCAGGCTTTTAAAGGCCACAGCTGTGCTGGAGACATGTGTTCCTCTGGTGCTGGCTTTGTTGAAAACACATTCCCTAGATAGTTTCTCTTCTACACAGACTTTGGAGATTCTTGGGTGTGCTAGAGGTATTCTCTCTCTCTCTCTCTCTCTCTCTCTCTCTCTCTCTCTCTCTTTCTCTCTTTCTCTCTCTCTCTCTTTTCAGTGCAGTGATTTGCTGTTTTTCTAGCTGTATGTATGGAGAGTGATGTGCACGCAAGTGGGACTCTGTGTGCTGATCTCAGCCAGCCCCACCTGACTTCACTAAGTCAAGGCTGGTAGAATTCCCCAAGTTATGGACAAGAAATTGAGGCTGGCAGAAAAGTCAAGGGGAAGTGGCAACTGCTGTGATGGGCTGCAGGCTTTGCTCTGAGCTCACAGCCTGACCTGGGTTCAGGGCCGGCAGCCACCCTGTCTCCTAATTCCTGTGTCCAGCTGGTCACGAGAGCCCTCTTGGCGTTTCTGTCGTTTATTTTCTGTGGTGTGAGTAGGACCTAGGGGCTGTGTGCATTCTGGGCAAATATTTACCGCTAATCTGTATCTCAGGCTCTTACTTTAACTTACTTTATATGAAGGGTCGCATGTAGCCCAGGCTGGCCTTACCTTAAATTCACCATGTCACTGAAATTCCTTCACATTCATTTATTTTTAAATGTAATTTATTTTTTCATTAAAAAAAAAAATCAAAAGCAGTTGCTTTCTAGACAGGGGAACGGGGATGTCTCACCTCCTCAGTGCTGCCTTGTTAACTGCCTGCTGGATCTAAGCACCCTGTGGTTGATTCCCTTCAATTTTCCAGCTCTGTCACCAGACACCTGCAGACCAGGAGGACTTGCCTGCCTCTTGCCAACAGTTATGTCCACGATTGTATTCCAGAAGGAAGTTCCCAGGCAGTGTTAAGTGACTGAGCCCGAATGTGGTCAGAGCTGGCTCCCGTCTGATTTGAGTGGAACACTTCCATTGTCCCACTGCTGAGGATAACTATCTAATTGTTAATACTCTTGACTTTCCTGCTTGGGGCCATGCTTACCAATGGGGTGTGAACGTGAACTCTCTCTCCTGCGGCCAACAGGTACAAATACCGTTATGCAGCTGTAAAGACAGCCGTTGATGAAGCTGTTAGCTGTGATAGCAGCCTTCACCCCTCTACTTGTTTTTCCCAACCCTTGAAGTACTGCCTTATCTTTTTCCTGTTGAGGCTTAATTGATTCCACGTTAGACTTTTAAAAGATTATTATCTGTGTGCGTTGCATAGCACATGCACGCACTCACACACACACATGCACACATGCATGCATGCACCTGCAAGTGGGTGTCCTCTCCCACGCATAGGAGTGTGGTGGCCAGAGGTTGATGTAAGAATATCCTTAGTTGGCTTCCCACCTTATTTTATGACTTTATTTTATTTAGTGTGTAAGCGTATGTATAGGTAAGTGTGGGCATATGCGTGCCACATTGCACTTGTAGAGGCCAGAAGACTCTTAGGAATCACTACTCTCCACCTTGTTTCGAAGCAGGCTTTCTTATTTCTGGCACTGTATAGTGTACTCCATGCTAGTGGTCTCTAGGGCATCAAACCAGTTTTTCTGTCTCTGCCTCTCTTGCTGTAGGAGTGCTGGACTTACAGATGTTTGCTACCACATCTGGTTCTTTACATGGGTTTCAGGGGTCAAACTGGGGTTATCAGACTTGTCTGCAATTTCTTTACCCACTGAACCATCTCTCCAGCTCCAGATTACCTTCCACACAGAGATCTGGTATTTTCTAGGGGTGGGACCTCTCTGGGCCCTGTACTGTCAGCTCTCAGTGACCAAAACAAGTCCACTTATAGGAGCAGCACCCTTTGACTTGGGCCTTGGGCCTCAGAAAGGGCCAGAGTTTGTGACAGTCCGAGTATTCGACAATTTCTACTTACTGACACTGGTAACTTAGGGAGATTTACATCGCAAATGTAAATCATTGAAAATTACATTGAAAATTATTTTTCTCTACATTCACGTTCTTTACAATTCTATATGTGTATATAATGAACTTTGACCATAATCATCTTTATTATCCTCTTTTGTTCCCTCCCCTACCCACTGAACCCCCTCTTCCCAACCAATACCTCTCCTGCTTTATTATTTTGTGTGTGTGATTCATTTTATATACTTAGGGGTGCTTGGGTGAGCATGGGTGTGTGGGAGTATTGGCTACACCATGAAAGATTGTGACTCTCCTTCCTGCTGAGTTACAGGTTTTTAATGTAGTACATTTATTTATTTTTTACACTTGTGTGTTACTTTTACTTTTAAATTGATTTTTTTCTTTAGAAATTTACTTATTAGATTTTATTTAGTGTGTGTGTGTGTGTGTGTGTGTGTGTGTGTGTGTGTGTGCAGCACACCATGGTTGGGAGCAGAGAACAGTTTGCAGGGGCTGGTTCTCTTCTCACCATGTGGGTCCAGGGAATTGAATTCAGATTGTCAGTCAGGCTTGGCAACGACCATCTTTACCCACTGAGCTATTTTGCCGGCCAGTTAGTTACAGTTTTGTTGCTGTGACAGAATACCTGTGTTGTGCCACAGAACTTTTCCTGGGGAGATGAAACACACAAGTCTACTCACCTCAGAGAGCAAACTCATGACAGACCAAAGTACAGTTGCTATCAAAGTCCAACTTGGTGAGTTTAATTTGTGTTACTTACTGGAGTATGGGTGAGGGGTTCCTTACAGGAGCAGAAATGACTCAAAGACAGCTGTATCACCAAGGCCCAACCCAGCATGGGTGACAGCTCATAAAAGTTGGGAACCTGTAGCACACTGCACAGCCTGTAGGCAGCCCAACACGGTGGAAAGTCCAGGTGTCTCAGTTGATCAAAACCTCTTCCAGGCAGCTGCTCTGGTCTCAGTCTTTTTCTTTGCAGCTTGGCTTGTCTCAGAGTCATCTTTGCAGTTTGGCTTTGCTCTTCTGAGAAAGAGCCTCAGCTTTTATTGCTCACTCTGGCAGGGAGGGACCTAGTGAATCTCCTCAGGTTTGGAGATACCGTGAAGCCATTTTGAGTGGTTTGTCTTCTTGCATCCTGCAGGATGGGGTGTTTCATTGCACAGCCCTTGACAGAAACAATGGAGGTTCGGCTTACTAGGTTCAGCATGGCACTCAGTTTTACCAACATGGTGGAGGAGGCTTGAAGGGACGGTGGCTAGGCGAGAGCTTGTGCTGGAGACACTTCACTTGTTAGTGGGTCGTTTTCTCCCTACACCATGAATACATTCTTAGGGTTCTTCAGCTCAGCCAGACAGCACCACCAGCTTGGCCACAAGGGTTCGAACACATGAGCCTGTGGGGACGTTACACTTTAAAACACGGCAGGAAGAAAAGGAGCAGGGGCTAAAGAAATGGAGTGGTCCTGTGGATAAAGGTGCTTGCGGCCAAGCCTGGCAACCTGGGACCCTGGCATCCCCGGAACTCACAGAATGGAAGCAGAGAGGGGACTCTCGAAAGTTGTTCTCTGACCTTTACACATGTGCCGTCACATGTACAAACACAAATAAATCATAACTAACTAACTAAGCAAATAACTATTTAAAAAGCAGAAATCAAAGGAGCAGGGCTGGGCTTCCTGTAATGGAATTCCTGCCTAGCACTTAGGACATAAACTAGGTGTGAGGTGCACACCTGTCGCCCTAGCACTTAGGAAGTAGAGGCAAGAGGGGACAGCTCTAGCTGACCAGAATCAGGCTGGAGGGTGAGGGCGTGAGTGCATGTGCGCATGGATCTGTGTATCAGCTTAAAAGATTTCTATCAGCTTTTTTTTTTTTTTTTTTTTGTGGTAATGTCTTATGTAGCCAAGTTTGGCCTCAAATTCACTGTGTACCCACGAATGAGCCTGAGCTGATCTTCTGGATGAGCTGAGCTGTCCTCTGCTCTATCGTGTGGATTTCAGGCTGATCTGAACCATTCAAGCAAGACTGTCTCAAAAGAAAAAAGAAGTAAACACCTTTCAGAATACAGTGTTATGCATGGGTAATACCTATGGGTTAAAAAACGACCAGAGTTAGATTCTGAGACCCGAAGGGTGGAAGGAGAAGACTGGCTTGGGCAAAATACCTTCTGACCTACACACACTTGCACACACACCACACACACACATACTTGCACACATACATATACACACATACACAGAGTAAATAAATATAAAAAATGTCAGAATAGGTCATGCCACTGCTATGGGTTTTTTTTTTTAAAATCTCATAAATCACACTTAATGTTACTTGTTTTCAGTAGGTTTTGAAAATCTTACTGCTGTCACACTCAACTAGAAATAAGTTGACAACTCCTGACTAAATTCAGAGAAAATAAATACTAGTCTTCTAAAATATACAGGACTCACCTCCCTAATGTGAATATAAAATTCAAATACCTCCAATGTTCTCCCTTGAAGATATGTTAGCTTCACTCTGACCAAAGACTGCTATGGAATTTGCCTGGGGTAGGCTGCTCCTTCAGTCTTCAACCCCAAGAGGCTAGGTACTGGTGGTTACTTTCAGATATACAGTATCTGTCAGTCCTGTTGGTGAAAGGAGAGACCAACTCCTGGAGCTGTCCTGAGCTGGATGGACTTGATATAAAACTAATGTGCTATTTGAAAACACAAATTTTTTAAAATTTATTTTTATTTATTACCCCACCTTCCCCCCACCTCCCCGTGCTGTGGGGTGAGCCCAGCACCTTCTACATTGCTAGGCAAGTGCTTTCCACCAAGCCTATAAAAAAGAGAAGAAGAAAAACCACAGTCTGGAAAACAGCATTCTAGAAACACCTGTGCTGACCAACCACCTCTGCAGCAGAAGCACTAAACCACCAGTACCTCGAGGGAGACAGCTCTGGAAGGCCTTGTGTCTAGTATTGCTGGTTTTCAAAGACCAGTTCTGAACTGCTTACTAAAGAAAGTTACTGCAGTTGGGCTTCTCTTGTACCACTGATACATTGTACAAGTTGTCCAGAATCAGGCTGGAGCGTGAAGGTGTGTGAGCATATGTGTATGTGTTTGTATGTGTGCACAGGCATGCACATGCACACATGCTTGTGCATGGATTTGTGTATTAGCTTAAAGACTTTTTATCAGCTTTTTTTTTTTTTTTTTTTTTTTTTTTGAGGTAGTATCTTATGTAGCCAAGTTGCCCTCAAATACATTGTATATCTATGAATGAGCTTGTGCTGATCTTCCAGACTCCACCTCTAGTGCTGGAATGACAGGCATGTGCCTGTCACCAGACCCCCACACACTCACAACTGCACATATTGCACACATAGATACACACTTTGGCTATGTTCCTCAGTTGCTCTCCACTTTCTTTTTTTTTTTTTAAATCTGGGTGCTGAGGTTGAGTCCTCATGCTCACATAGTGAGCACAATGAGCCACCTCCCCAGACCATCCCCAGTCTATACCTGGTTTTGTTAGACAGGGTCTTTCATTGAACTAGAGCTTGGCCCAGAAGACTAGGCTAGCCAGAGGCCCCATGGATCCCCCTATCCTCACCTCCCTAGTGCTAGGGTTATAGGATTATAACCTATAGGGTTATAGGTTATAGTTCATGGCTCAGTACTTGTGTTTTTTTTAAAACATGGGTTCTAGATAGAAAATTTTTGTGCTTATGCAGTATCCTACTTTCTTTTCTCTCATTGTGATAAACACTCTGTCCAGAAGCAACTTAGGGAAGGAAAGTTGGCTTATACAGGTCACAATCCATCACAGAGGGAAGTCAGGGCAGGACCTTGACTGAGAACCGAAGCAGAAACTATGCTTACTAGGACTTGGCTAGCTTTCTTAGCTCAGGGCCTCCTGCCTAGGGAATGGTGCCACTCATAGTGGGCTAAGTCCTCTTGCATTGATTAACCGTAAGACAATTCCTCACAGACCAACCTGATACAGGTGGTTCTGGGACATGCAATACGAACTTTATGAACTGAGCTTGCCTTCCTACAGACTTCTGGTTTGTTTCTTAAGTGAATCACTCCACCCAACTCCCTCTAGTTCCCCCTCCACCCCCAAATAAAGGGAAAACACATTGTTCAAACTGCCAGTCTTACTTCTTTTTTTTTCCTCAATGCTTTTTTCTTTACTCTGTCTCCATTTCAGTATTTTTGCATGAATATGATAAATGGTCATTAAATCTAACCGTTTTTATTTATTTTTGTTTTTATTTTTATTTTTGATGTTTTATTTACATTTCAAATGTTTTCCCCTTTCCAGTCTCCCCTTTGGAAACCCCCTATCCCCTCTCCCCTCCCCCTGGCTCTATGAGGGTATTCCCCTACCCACCTACCCACTCCCATCTTCCCACCTTGGCATTCCCCTATACTGGGGCATCTAACACCCTTAGGCCCAAGGGCCTCTCCATCCCCTGCTGGCCAACAAGGCCGTCCTCTGCCACATATGTGGCCAGTCCCATGGGTTCCTCCATGTGTATTCTTTGGTTGGTGGTCCAGTCTCTGGGAGCACTGGGTGGTCAGGCCAGGTGACACTGTTGCTCCCTCCAGGGGGCTGCAAACCCCCTCAGCTCCGTCAGTCCCTTCTCCACCTCCTCCATCTGGGACCCCACGCTCAGTCCAACAGTTGCTGTGAATTGAATCTTGGGTATTCCGAACTTTTGGGCTAATATCTACTTATCAGTGAGTATATACCGTGTACGTTCTTTTGTGACTGAGTTGCCTCACTCAGGATAATATATTCAAGTTCTATCCATTTGCCTGCGAATTTCATGAAAGTCATTGTTTTTAATAGCTGAGTAGTACTCCATTGTGTAAATGTACCACATTTTCTGTATCCATTTCTCTGCTGAGGGACATCTGGGTTGTTTCCAGCTTCTGGCTATTATGAATATGGCTGCTATGAACATAGTGGAGCATGTGTCCTCTTCTTTTTGAGACGGGGTCTCCTGTAGCCCCTCTGGCCTCAACCTCACCAGGCAGCCATAGATGACCTTGAGCTGATGACCTTCTTGCCTATATCTTCTGAGTGCTGTGATGACAGGGGTTTTCCATCATATCTAGTTTCCACCGTGCTTGGGATGGAACCAGAGTTCCATGTATGCTAAGCAAGCACTCTACTGTGTGAGCCCCAGGCCCCACCCAGCTTCAACGGACAATTTTAAAAGCCATTTATGAGTGAGCTGATTCATAGATGGTCTGGCCAGGCTGAAAATAGCCAAAAGCTTGTGTTTAGGAAATTCAAGTGCTCCTTTTCTATTTATTAGCCATTATTATTATTATTATAATCACCGCCATGGCGATTGTTATTTCGAAGAGCTGGGGATGGAACCCAGGATCTCTTGCACACCCAGGAGGCTTTGCCAGCAGTAAGCTTAACCCTCTTCTCTTAACTCCAGGCTGACATTGTCTTGTTAGCAATGTTTCAAATCCTTACTGCTTCTTCTACAGCTACTGTCATAGCTCTCCTGTGTTCTGCTAAAAATACCCACGATTCTTAGCTTCCATTTTTTTCTTTTAAAAAAAGTTTTATTACATTTTATTTCTTGTGAGTGTGTATGTACACATGGGTGTTTGTGTGCGCATGCCATAGTACAGATGTGACGGTCTGAGAACAACTTTTGGGAGTTGGCTCATTCCTTCTACCACGTGGGACCTAGAGGTTAAACTCAGGTCATCGGAGTTGATGGTGAGTGCCATTTACCACTTAAGCTGTCTTATCAGGCTGCTATTTTTGTTTTTGTGGATAACGTATGTGTGCAGTGCTAAGTCTGGAGGTCACCTTCGGGTGCCACCTTATTTTTGAGAGTGTTTCTTTTTTTTTTTTTTTTTTGGTTTTTCAAGACAGGGTTTCTCTGTATAGCCCTGGCTGTCCTGGAACTCACTCTGTAGACCAGGCTGGCCTCGAACTCAGAAATCCGCCTGTCTCTGCCTCCCAAGTGTTGGGATTAAAGGCGTGCGCCACCACTGCCCGGCTTGAGAGTGTTTCTCACTGAACCTAGAGCTTATTGATTGGTCAGGTTGGCTGGCAGAGATCTGCCTGCCACATTCCCAGTCTTCTCTCCCCGCTTACTGGAGAGGTTACAGACTCGTGTTTTTCTGTGTATGCTGAGGATATGAACTCAGGACCTTACGCTCGTGTGGCAAGCATTTGCCACCTGAGTTGTCTCCCCAGCCTTGGGATTTTTCATTTTTTAAAAATTCTTTTATTTTTGGTCTGATATATCAAAGCAACATTACCTGCTTATCAGGGTTTTTTAAAAACGTTATATTTGTTTATTTATTGGAGGGGGTATACATGAGTGTGGAGGTCAGAGAATGACATGTACAGGAGCTAGCTTTCTCCTTCCACCATGTGAACCCAGGCTGTTAGGCTCGGCTGAGAGCACAGTCACCCACTGAGCCATCCTGCTGGTCCTTGCCGAGCAGTTTTATCTTTGGCTGCTTTTGAGCTAGTCACCAGGCCTTCTCTTTAAAGAAACTGATAAGACCTAACAGATGTGTTTATTTAGCAGGAAGACACAGACCCACCTAGGAGAATGTCTTGCCTGGAGCTGGTTGCCACAGTTCTTCTGAGTTATTTGTTTTTTAATTCCTTTATGTATATGAGTGTTTTGCCTGCATATATGTTTATATACCATGTGTATGCTTTGTATCTGTGCAGGGTGGAAAAAGGTATCCTATCTTTTGGAACTGGAGTTACAGATGGTTGTGAGCCACTACTTAGGTGCTGGGAACTGAACCGAGGTCCTCTGGAGGAGCAGCCAGTGCTCTTAACCACTGAGCCATCTCCCCCACCCATATAATATTTTAATTAAGTCTTCGATAATTTTGTTCAATATATTTGATCACATTTACACCTAGCATTCCCTCAACTGCTCCCAGCTCTACCCCACCTCTCTACCCCTCTCAACTTCTTGTCTTTTTCTTTAATTTGTTTCTGAGTTTAATTTGTGCTGCTTATAGGCTCCAGGGTGTGGACTGTCCCTGGAGCATGGTGACCAATTAGTGGCCAAACTTTTAAAGAAAATGGAGTCTCTGTTTCCCAGAAGCCATCAACTGTCAGTAGTTCTTCAGTTAGTATGGGGCTTATGTTGGGGTGTTGACCAGCTTGTACAGACTCTGTGCAGGCAACCATGGCTGCTGCTGTTCACAACTGCAGTGGGCCTGACATGTGCAGAAGACACTGGTTTGCTGTCTCTGGCTCTTATGGTCCTGCCCCCACTCGTCAGCTTTAGCTGGTGGTTCTCTGGCCTTGGGGAGGGGATGTGATATGGATATTCCATTTAATGCTGAGTACTCCATTGATATTTCTTGGGTTTATGTTTTTAAACAAAAATGATTTTAAGAACTGGGCAGAGTGGTGTTCTAGCATCATCAAGGTTGAAGTAGAAGGGTTGTGAGTTCAAGGCCAGCCTGAGTTACAAATGAAAAATGCTGTCTCATACAAACAAACAGTACATAGGCAAGAGAGCATGTAATGTTGAATTTACCATCCGAGCCATACTTAAGCCACAGTATATTCACGTGCCTTCATGGCAATCCCAGCCATTCATTTCCAGAAGTCTCTCCTGTACCAAAATGAAGTTCTGTTCTTATTAAACGTTCGCTCCTCTTCCTGCTGTGGTGCTGGGGACCTGCCATCTGCCTCTGGATTTGCTGACTCTAAGACCCAGCAGCGTGTCCCTGTAGGTTTCGTCCATATTGTAACAGATATGAGGACTTTTCTGTTTCTCTCTCCTCTTTCTAACCCTCACCCTGACCTGTCTCTCTCCTTTCTCCTTTCTCCTTTGTTCCATTCCTCCCCTTGTGCCCCCCTTTATTCTTTTTCCTTTGTATCATTGCTTAAGAACGCAACGAACCTTTTTCCTTTAAGACCCGCTTTTGTTTGTGTGTACATCTGATTGCCATGTGTATGTATGTGCGTGGACGCTCCAGAGGCCGGAGAGAGTGTTGTATTTACTTACAGGTGATTGGGAGCAATCTGACATGGGTACTGGTGATCAAACTGGGTTTCTAAAAGAACAAGCTTAACCACTTAGCTATCTCTCTGCCTTCTTTGAGATGAGGCCTCTCACTGGTTTGGAGTCCCAGGGATTAGAGGCGCTCACCACCATACTTGGGGTGAGACCTTTGTTGTGTTTTGAATGAGGAATACCCCCTACAAGCTCTTGTATCTGAATACTTAGTTTCAACTTTCTTCCCTATGTTGCTTTTCTTTTGTCAGAGTATTTCTATCTCAGTAACAGAAAAGTCACTAAAACACAAGGCAGGCCCTCTCCAGTGGGTTCCGCCCCAGCTGCGGCTCTGCCATTTCACTCCTCACTTTCGTGTTGCTCCCCAGGTTCTTACTGAGGTGATTCTGTACATGTCTGGGGACATGTTTTCACAGCCAGGAGGTTCTACTGGCAAAGGGTAGGTAGGTAAAAACAGGTTTGGTAGGCGAGGTATTGTATAAAGGCTGGTCCCTACCACAGAAAACAGGCCAGCTCAAAATGTCTGTCATACCTAAGCTGATAAACCCACCTCTTAGACAGCAGGTCTGCTGGGAGTATCTGGCTTGAGTCTGTGACATGGGACTTCCCAGCACTGGTCTCAGCAAGGCTAAACTGAAGGGTGAAGGGACGCTGGATTTTGTTCCTGTCCTGTCTCGTCTCTGAGGTTCTCTTAGAAAGGAGTGTCTATTGCTCCTTTGTCAGAATATGCCATTTTATGAATTGTTTCAGAACAGTTCTGTACTTTCCGTGAGGCTGGTTCCAGGGCTTTCCATCCGTGGGACAGAAAGCACCTGCTTGCTCCTCCCTGACCCTGTGCAAATGTAGCTGCCCATGTTTTGGTTCACAAGGGGTCAACAGATCATGCCCTTGGCTTTTGTCGCCAGTTGATTTAATTTGTTACTCATAATAAAACTGAAACTCACCTGGCTCAGAGCCCTGGGCCATTAAAAACGCCTGCTAGAATACACTATGTAGACTCGTTCATTGGAAAAGCTGAGAATAGCAGCAAACTCACCATGAGCAGAAGGGCTGACAGAGGGAAGAGGGTCTGTCTCCTAAACAGAATTTATCTCACTGCTTAATAAGTCAACAGATTTATCAGAGGGCACTCCTCCACCCCAATTGTTCAGTAGTTTTTCTTTCCTGTGAGACAGGTCTCATGTAGCTCAGGCTGACCGCCAATTCACTGTGTAGCTGAGGATATCCTTAAAGTCTTCTGATCCTCTTGCCTCTACCTTCCCAGTGCTGGGATGACAGACAGGCATCTGCCAACAGGCCCCATTTAGGCAGTGCTGGGGATGGAACCCAGGATTTTGTGTGTGCCATATGAGCTCTCTAACCACTGAGCCAATCCCCAGGCTAAGTCTCCTGACTGTAAAAGCAGGAGTTGATTGGTGGGTCATTGCTGTACAAAATTTAAGAAAGCTGATTACCACTATTATTATCTTAATCCCCAATCTTCTTCATCTGGGATTTTCCATAGAAACAGGATTATAAAATTCGGTTTTAGTTCCCTTAAATTGGCGTGCATAGCTATGAAGATCAGTGGGAATGTGCTATGCTGTTCAGCTGCTGAATGTCTTGAGTATTAAAAGAAATGATTGTGTAGCTCAGTGGTTAGAACACTTGCCTAGCATACACAAAACCCTGGGTTTCGTTCCCCAGCACTGTATAAGCCAGGTGTGGTGGCGTAGACCTGTTATCTCTGTACTCAGGAAGTAGGTACAGGAGGTTGGTTTTTGACACATGAGAGATCTTGTGTCAAGGAACAACAACCCCCCACAATTCCTTGGTGAACACTTAGCATAGTACCTTGCTCAAAGTAAGGTGCTGACATCCCGGTGCAGAACAGAAGAAGAGGATTGCAGCCTACATCCTCATGGTATCTTTGAGATGGCAAGGGGCTCTTGTCTAGTTTAGAGAACTGCTTCCTCCTTGCATCAGCTCCACAGGTTGGCCTAATGATACACCAGTTTTGAAAAGGTTCAGAGAAGTTAAGACACTTGGCTAAAATATCCCAGCATCCATCAGGGAATGGCAGATTCACCCTCAGATCTTTATGCTTTTCTGGCTTTCTCTAATACTTCCTCTTCCTCTTCCTGTTCCCCTTCCCCTTCCCTCCCCTCCTCCTCCTCCCCTCCACTCCTCTTCCTCTTCTTCCCCCTTCTCATCTTCCTCTTCCTCCTCTTCTTCCTCTTTTTCTTCTTCCTCTTCTTTCTCCTCCTCTTCCTCCCCCCCCCCCCGCCTCCTCTTTTTCTTCAAGGCTTATTTATTTTATGTATGTGTGGCTTTTATTTCTAATCATAGGAGTAAATGCTGTACCAATGTAGCTCTGCCTGATGCGCCTCTGCCCTGCCTCTCTAATGTTCCACTAATCAGCGCTTTTTAATTCAAGCCACTGCAGCGAGCTCACCCATTCCCTGGCGCCAGAGGGTTAGAAGACCCTCTCACATGTGCCCAAGGATCCAACATAAGACTTCTGCCCCACTTTCCATGGAGTCATTATTAGTAGGCAGGGCCTTTCTTGGCTCCTCCCACTCATTTCCATGGAGCCAGTATCAGCAGGCAGGGCCTTTCTCGGCTCCTCCCATTCATCCATCCATGGAGCTCCTTCTGTTGGTTTCTCACACCCTTGAGAATTGTTTTCTAGAGCTGGTCAAGCTCATGATGCAGTGTATATGCACAAGTGTATATGTGTGTATTAGACCCTACTTTCTAAAGCAAAGTTTAATTTTCAAGGATTTTCTCCCCCTTTCATTTCGTTTTTAAGGTCCATTCAAATTTGTCTTTGTATCTTTTGGGACTCAGTGAGTAATGGACGGCAAAGGCCAGCGACTGCCAAGGAAACAGCTAGGAAGGAGATTTGGGGACAGATTCTGAGTGTGAGAACTCAGGTGGACCTTTGATCACCGGACTTCAAAGGGAGAGTTGAGGCATAAGTGGAATCGGGAGTCTAGAAGGGAAGGTGGAGTTGGCCACGGAAGGGTCATATCTCATGGAGCGGGGTAGTGATTGTATCTGCCTTAAACAGGTTTCAAGGAGCTAACATCTGAGAGTGCTGAGGTGGAAGAGGCTTTCTGGGAGCTGCGGAGTAGGAAGGGGTGCGGGCACATCATTGTAAATCCTTTTCCACATTCAGGGCCAAGTTTCCTGCGATTCTCCTTTCTCTGGGTAGGGTAGGAAGACATAACTGGGTGGACATGTGTTTTACTTGAGATTATAACTTCGTTTGCCTTAGTGAGAATTTCTTGATTTCCAACTTCCTTACAACCTCAGCAACTGCTCCTGCCCCCAACTTCTGTCTGTATGAGCTGACTTAGCTGCCTCCTGCCCCCTTTTAAGAAAACTCATTTTAGTTGTGAGCCCAAATTTCCCTCTAGGCTCGTGTTCCCAATTCTCCTGGTATCCCACAATCATAGGCCTCATGGAGGAATGTACTCAATAGCCCTCCAATTATGGTTTTCTACATCTTGATTTCTGAGAGGAAAATTGGGCATTCCGCGTTTCCCCCTTTCAATCCTGAGTGTTCTGCTACTGTGTGGGAGGCCCTGCAGACATTTCCAGGCAGCGACAAAGGTACCTGCATGAAGTATAGTCATTTTACAACCTGGTATTGGGTTTTTTGGGGTTTTTTTTTTTTAAACTTGTTTTATTTAGATTGCCTGATAAGTCTTTTGGGATGGATCTGGATCCTTTGGGAGGGGATATGGGTAGGGTGAAAGGGAAAGGGAAGATGGAGAAATTAGATTATGAATTCAGAAATTCATGGACAGATGGAGAGGTCTGTCTGTGGACTTTCTGGGGAGTAGGGTGAGGCCAGCAGTCTTCCCCTTTTTCTTCTCTTTGCGTGTATGCCTGTATGTGCTTGCTTTTGTGTGTTCACATGCATGTGCGTGTGGAGGCAGGAGGGCAGAGCTCAGGTGTCTTTTTTGATGGTGCCCCACTGTATCATTATGTTTTGAAACCTGGAGTCCTGAGATTCAGCTCGGCTAGTTGACCAGGATGCTTCAGGGATTCTCCCATCTCTATCCACCCAGAATGGTGGCAACAGACATGTGTTGCTGCATCTGGCTTTTAATGTGGATGGGGGAGATCCACCGTCACTCCTCTGACTTGTGTATCAACCATGTCAATGACTGAGCCTAACCAACATTCACCTCTGGGCCCTACACTCATACACGTGCACCCCTTATAATGCATATGTGATGAAACAGTACGGAAACAAAATAAAGGTTACAGTTCTCTGAGGAATCGATTTTCTGGCCATGTCTATTTTACATAAAACACACATGTGTGCACACATATATGGACATACATAAACAACGCACATAACACATGTGCACACATAGAAAACACATATACACACATGGCACACATTGCACATATAATACATATATGCATAAACACATGTACAAACACATAACATACCCACTTAAACTTCCTACTGTTGCGAGTCAACTCCATCAGGAAATAAACTGAAAATTATGCCACCTTTGTCACTATGATGAGGTCTGGTGACCGATTTCACTCTGTTGGTGGCAGTTCAGGACACTGTTTGTTTAGCAGCTAGGAAAGTGTCTTTGTATCCTGCTTCCTGTCCCTAACCCCAGCTGCCTTGTGCCTGCAGAGATGCTTCTGCAAAAAGACATCTGCGGACTTGTAAGAACTCCGATGGCCAAGCATTGATGCTAGAAAAGCCAGTGATCACATGAGCTGGCCTTTCATATTTGAGAGCACCCCTTCCCCAGCCCTCCTCACTAGTGAGGCTTTTCCATGTCAGATTTCTTCCTTTCTTCCTTTCCGCTTGTTCCTCCCTGTGTAAGCTGTGGTGCTTGCTCTCTCAATTAGAAAGTTGTCATATCTAATGTCTTCTGCCCTCCAGTGACACAGAAAAATATATAAATACGGCTCAACACAGTAGAGGAAGATCACCCAGGCATTCTAGGTATAGGGCATCAATAGGGCTAAGCTGGGAGGCAGCTTGGTCACCATAGCACTTACAAGCTGAGTTAAGTCCCCAGAACCCATATGAAAGGTAAAAACGCTAGTTGGAGTGGTGCAGGCTTGTCTTCTCAGGGATGCCGAGATCTGAGGCAGAGACGGGTGCATCTCTGGAAGCTTATAGTCAGCTAGCCTGGCCTACTTGGTTCAGGGTCAGGGAGAGAAGGTGCCAAACCAAACCAACCAACCAACCAAACAAAAAAAGCAGTAATTGAAGATTCCCTCTGACCTCCTCCCAACTACACATGTGTAGCTCTTACATGAATATACACACGTGAAGGGGCATGTGTGGGGACACAAGAGAAAGTGAGAAAGCTCAGGCAGATTCCAGTAACACCTGGATCATATAGACTAAACTCAGCCAGGGTGCGGGGGAGATGTCTCAGTGGATAAGAGCGCTTGCTGAGCAAGCATAAGGATCTGAGTTCAAATCCCCAGTACCCATGTAAAAGCCAGGTATAGCTGCGTGTGCCTGTAATGCCAGTATTGTAGGCAGAGACAGACAAATTCTGAGAGCCCCCAGCCATCCATCTAGCCTATAGCTTCCCCTTCAGTGAGACCCTGTCTTAAGGCTACAAAACATAGAGCAATAGATGAAGATTCCTGACATCCTTCTCTGGCTTGCACATATGTGTACAGGGACATGTGCACTCAAATACTCACATGCAACACACACACACACACGCACACGCACACACACACACACATACACACACACACACATGCACACACACACACACACACACACAGGGGCAAATGTTAGGCAGCAAGAAGTTAGGTAGCGTGGCGATAGATAGAAGCTGAAACTAAACAGTACTCATTTTAAAGGACAGTGGGAATATTTTAAAAAGTCTGTTAAGAAAACCAGTGCAGGGGGCTGGAGAGATGGCTCAGTGGTTAAGAGCACTGACTGCTCTTCCAGAGGCCCTGAGTTCAAACCCCAGCAACCACATGGTGGCTCACAGCCATCTGTAATGGGATCTAATGCTCTTTTCTGGTGTGTCTGAAGGCAAGCTACAGTGTACTCATGGACATAAAATAAATAAATAATTCTTAAAAAACAAAACAAAACAGTGCATTCCCAAAGTACAGACATTGCTCTGGACCATATCTACAATTGCCAGTGTTCTTATTTGGAAATAAAGTTTAAAAAAGCTTAGCCAAACAAACATGAAAGACAATTTTCTTGCTACTTGATCATTTAAATAACTTAGGGCTGTCAAGAGGGCTCAGTAGGTCAAGGTGCTTGATGCCATGAGTTTATTTCTCAGCACCCACATGGTGGGAGGAGGGAACTGATTCCCCAGAGTTGGCCCTTTGACCCTCATACGTCTTTGGGGCTACACACACCCGTACACAAATCTTACTTCTCTTGTTAGCTGCCTAAAGTGTGTGTTCTATACATGCACAAGGGAAAGATTTAAAAAAGATGTAGAGGAAACATAGGTCTATGCCTCTTTACAAGAGATTTTTCAGAACAGGATAAGGGTAATTAAAAAGCCTGATTTTCAGGCTCAATTTTTTTTTTAAAAATTTATTTTTATTGTTAAAACAGGGTCTCATATAGCCCAGGTTGGTCTCAAAGTTCTTTGTACAGCAGAGGGTAACCTTGAACTCCTGATCCTCCTGCTTCTACTTCAGTACAGGAATTAAAATGCCCGGTTTATGTGGTGTTAGGGATGGAACCCAGGGTTCCTACCAGCTAGGCAAATAGCAACTGAGTTACATCTCCAGCTCCTTAAGGTGGAAACTGGCATTGCCTAACTACTAAGCCCTGGCAACTCTACCCTTCCTTCCCGTTCACTCTTCCCCCATGGCATCCTCAGAACCCTCCCCTGCCCTCAGTGGGTCAAGATTTGTCCTCAAGTTTAACTTTGAACTTTGCCTTTTATCAGCTCTGACCTGATCGAGGGCTCTGCTGATTCATGCATCGTCGGCATATCTTGTATGATTCTTTCCTGATGGGATACACTTGAGCATAATCCATTGGAAATAACTCAATGATAACCACCAGTCAGTCCCTTCAGGGGTCCTGAGTTTGGGTTCTGGGTGAGCTGACTTTATTTTCTCACATCTAAAGGGGAAAGTTATTTTAATAATAGTGAGTAAGGTCACATCAACTATGTACTGTAAATGGAATATATGTGGGACACACACACACACACACACACACACACACACACACTCTTATTAACGACTGAGGGATCTGTTAATCGCACAGCTTCCCTTCGCTCTTTAGTGTACTGGAATCAAGAAAACAAGAGTGGACTGAGCAAGTGTGCAGTCTTCAAATCAAAGAACCTTGGTGCAAAGACACCTTCTAGTGCTGGGGTTCAAACTCAGAACTTCCTGCATGACCACTGAGCTCTATCTCCAGCCTCAGTGCATCGATGCTTGTGCTTGTTGGTTTTCTGGGTGTTCAGCAGGTGAAGACATTGTAGCTTCTTACTCCCTTGCCATCCAGTTCCTGCTGTGTGATCGGGTTGAGCCGCTACCCTTCGCTGGGCATCTCTCCATTTGAGGCCTGGGGCCAGGGTGTCCCGGGCTTTGCCACGCGGTGACCAGATCTCCTCTTGGACACATGCCCAGCGCCCCGCACCACCCGATGGATGGATGCATCTTGCACTCTGCATTCCTAGGGTAGCCTTTTTGAGTTTTTGCAAAACTTAAGTTTGTAAAATCGTGTGTCTTCTAGGGCGATCCCGTGAGGTTTGCACTTAGGAGAGGCTCTCTGGGGTGTCCCAGGCCCCGGTGGCTGTCCCAGCTCAAGAATAGGGAACCCAGAGCCCCGCGCACTCGGGTGGCGGAGTCAGTACACCGCAGCAAGCCCGCCCATTGGCTGAGCGGGAGGGTGGCGCTGTGGCTGCCACCACCCGACCTGGAATCCAGCGGAGCGGAGTGAGGCACGCTTTTGTGTTGCTCAGTCCAGTAGTTCACGGTGGGTGGGGCTCCGAGCGGCCAGGCCGCACCCTTCATTTGCATACTCAGGCTTGGGGTGTGTTGTTTGTAGGTACAGTACCTCGACCCTCGGTGTACGCACCCACACAAAACACATTCTCTCCGTTCTCTCTCTCTCTCCCCCCCTCTGTTTTTCTCCCTCTCCCCTCCCTCCCTCTCTCCCCCTCTCCCTCTCTCCTCCTCTCCCTCTCTCCCTTTCTCTCCGTGTCTCCCTGTCTCCTTCTTTCCCTTTCCCTGTTTCCTTTCTTCCCCCTCCCACCTTTCCTTCCCTCTCACTCTTTTATACTGGCTTCTACCAGCGTCCTGCAGTCTGCTAAGACCTGCATTGAATCTCAAAGCTGTCTCCAACGCGCGAGCGCCTATCTTGGTCCTATTGTCCTGGAATAGAGAAGGGTCGCCTTCCAGTTCAAGGAGGGATACAAGCTCATATATATATATGTTTGCTTTGGAAAGAAAAGTCATAAAGTATATGTAGTGGTGTGGAAATATTAAAAAAGTTTTGTGTGTGTATGTTTTGTTTCACATCTGTACTTTGTCAAGGAAAGCACAAACGGTTTAAAACTTACCAGTAACACCTGAAGCAAAGCGGCGGCGGCGGGGAGTGGGGGGCGGGAGGGTGGTGGTGGTGGTGGTGGTGGTGGTGGTGGTGGTGGTGGTGGTGGTGGTGGTGGTGGTGGCGGCGGCGGCAGTGGTGTTGAAATGCATTTCTGTGGACTGGTTATTTGTTTACAGTGCAGAGTTGGTGTGTGTCTTCTGCTACTGTAGTATTTAGCCTTTTGATGTGGTTAAAACATATTTATCGTGGTGTGTGTGTAGGTCAGATGAAAACCTGCAGAAGTTGGTTTGGCAGGAGTGCCTCTGTCTGCTGAGCCACTTTGCTGTCCTTCCATGCAGTTTTGGACCTAAAGAAAAGTTGTAGGAATTGGATGACTATGAGTGAGTTGGAGACATTTTTACTGTTTTTTTTTTTTTTCCTGCACTCTATTTCTATGCAAGCATTATAGATGTTTTTTTGTGTTGTTGGCGTCTGTCACAACGACCGACCGTGTCCCTTACTTCTTCACTGTGTTTTCTAACAAGAAAATTCCTTACACAATGATAGTAAAATGACCAGAACTAGGAAATTAACACTAATAGAATATGTTAATCCACTTGCAAAAAACCCTCATCTTTTGGAGCTGTTTTGAGGCAGCTCAGCAGGTAAAGGCGCTAGTCATACAAGTCTTGAGAACCTAACCCATGTGACAGGAGGGCAGATTGACACCACAGAGCTGCTCTGTTTCTGCCTCCCTTGGCAATGCAAATCAAGACATTGAAATCCTACTGCCCATTGCCACCGCGGTGGTCTTCCTTCATGTTTTTTTCTCCTGATCCAAATGATACTTTGTATTTAATAATGGTCTCACTTTAGTTTCTTTTTATCTGTACAACTCTTTAGATTTTTTTTTTTTAATCTCATTTATTTATTTGTGTTTGGAGGGCGTGCATGTGCCAGAGAGAACTTGGGAGGTCAGAGGAACTTTTGAGAGTCAGGCTCAGTTCAGTTCCTTCACCATGTGGGTTTCAGGGATTGTCAGGCTTGGCAGCAAGCCCCTTACTGGCTGAGCCATCTCAGTGGTCTGTCTTTCCTTTCTTTCTTTCTTTCTTTCTTTCTTTCTTTCTTTCTTTCTTTCTTTCTTTCTTTCTTTCTTTTTTCTTATTACAACAGTAACATTTTGAAGAACATTGGGCACTAGTATTATAGAATGTCTCTAAGGTGAATTGTTATTGTAGAAAAAGAAAATATGTAAATACCTTGCTTTTCCCAACACATCCTATCTGGAAGCCAGTGTTAGGCTATCCAGGTGTTACTGGTAAGACTATTTGAAAACAATTTTTTTGGGGGGGTGTTCCTCAAGATAGGATTTCTCTGTGTAGCCCTGGCTGTCCTGGAACTCAATCTGTAGATCATGGTGGCATCAAACTGACAGAGGTCTGCCTACCTCTGCCTCCTAAATGCTGGGATTAAAGGCATGCACCACCACTGCCTGGCTATTTGAAACGTTTCTGACTGGATTCATTAAGAGGATCTTGCAGTCACAAGACCCACACAGGGAAAAGAATTCATGCAACAAGATTTGCTCTTTTTATTAGTTTGGTTGCTGTTGCTGTGATAGACACCATGATCAGAAGCAACTTGGGGAGGAAAGGATTTATTTCACTTCTACTTCCAAGTCTAGGCAGGAACTGAAGCAGAGACCATGGAGGAGTGCTGATTACTGGCTTGTTCAGCTTGTTTCCTTATACCCAGGACTACCTGCTCAGGGATGTCAGTGCCGGTGGTGACTGGGCACTCTCATATCAATCCTTATTTAAGAAATATACCTATAGGTTTGCCTACCAGCCAATCAGATGGAAGCATTTCTCTTAGCTGAGGTTCCCTCTTCCCATGATCTTAGCTTGTGTTGAGCTGACAGAAACAAACCTGACCAGCACACTCTGACTACTTGCTTGCACTCCGAAACGTTCTTGGTCTCCTCCTTCTTCCCCTCTCCCTTCTTCTCTTCAACCACTTCCCCGTCTCCTTTTTATCCCCTTTCTCTTCTTTATCCTCCTATTCTTTCCTCCTCTCTCCTTTTCTTTTGCTTCTTCCTCTTGCTGCTTTCTGTTCCTCTTCTCCTCCTTTCTCCTCCTCCTCTGGTTACCATTCCTGTCCTGTGTCTTATGATGCCATCTCATGTCGTTCACGCTGGCTTCCAATTTCCTTTTTAGCCAAAGCTGACCTTGATCTTCCTGCTTCAGCCTCCAGAGTGCTGAGATTGCATCCTCGTGGAACCCAGGGCTCTGAATGCTAAGTTCTCTGCCATCTGAGCCACAGTTCCTGCCCCAAGAGATTCTCAACCTCCCCACCTTAAGCCTGCGTCCTGCAGAAGTGGGTGTGGGTCAGTGGGAAAACAGAGCTGGACCTTGATTCTAGAGGTCAGGGGTGGCATTGCTGTGCTACCTATGGTCTGTCCTTGCTCAGTGTGTGTATGACAACACCCAGCATGTGGTGTGCTTGATTCATATTTGTTTAATGACATGAGAACAGTTTATTGAATGGTGCATGGAAGAAGACAGCCATTCCTGAAGTGTACCCTGTGGCCCCTATGCTGAGCTTGTAGAGCTTAGAGTAGCGATCACAAAAGAACCTTCATAAAACTTTTTTTTGAGACAGGTTTTTATGTGGACCAGGCTAGATTTGCAGCTGAGGCAGGTCTTCTGTATCTTACCAGCGCTGGAATAGCAGGCAGGCCCTCCTAGGTCCCATCTGATGCTCTGATGCCTGCACACACTGTTTGCATGCGAATGTCACACTTAGCTCCTTGGACTGAAACACTAGCTTAGTAGGTAGGGAGCCCTGAATTCTATCCTTGGCACCATTGCCAAGAAAGTAGAACAAAACCCGGAAGAATAAACTGAACTCAGTATCTCCTCAAATATTTTTCCTTCATATTTTTTTCAGTTGTAAATGCTTTTTACCATTTAAAAATTTTTGAGACTTTCATCTGTTATAAAGTGTATTTCTGTCATACTTACCCGCAACTCCTCCTCACGTCTTCCTTCAAACTTCATATTTTCTGTTTTAAATCCACGAAGTCCAGCAAGTGCTTTCAGGATGCGCCTGGGTGTGAAGAGTGTCTACTGGAACCTGGGCATCCATCAGGTCACAAGGCTGAAAACAAAGTAAAACAAATGGAAACAAAATAACCAAACCCAAAACTTGAACTTCCTCCCTCGCACCAGCAGTCATTAACTGCCAATAGCATCTCTTCCTGGGTAGGGGTTATTAGTCCCAGGTCCATTTCTCTCCTTTATCATTCCTTTCTTACAGCTTTAACAAATGGACAGCCAGTCCTGTTATCTGTAGCCACCCTACTGTGACTTACAACTTTATAACTGTTACTCAGTACTTTTCTGCCAACTTCTCAAGAGTATCTCTCCCGCCCTCATCCTGTCCCAGGGACCCTGTTCCCACCAGCACTGGTACATGCCTGTGGTGTAGTTCCTAACACCCAAAGAAAGAGACAAGATAGAGATTGGAGGCTGGAGAGATGGCTCAGTGGGTAAAAGTACAGCCTGAGATCTCAGTTCGAATCTCTAGCACTTATAGAAAAGCATGGAGTGGCCATAGCCAGCCTGTAACCCTGTTGCTGTGAGGCCTGGCCACGGGAGTGCCCTGCCTTTTGTTGGTTTCCAGCCTAGCTCCAGGTTCAGTGAGACACCCTGTTTCAAAGAAATAAGGCCTTCTGAGGGGGATAGGAACCCCACAGGAGGACCAACAGTGTCAACTAACCTGGACCCCTGGAAGCTCTCAGAGACACGGGCTGCTGGATTGAGACCCCAGGCCACATATGTATCAGAGGACTACCTTGTCTGGCCTCAGTGGGAGAGGATGTGTCTAATCCTACAGATACTTGATGCACCAAGGTGAGGGATATCCAGGGAGGACCCACCCTCTCAGAGTCAAAGGGGAGGGGCATGGGGGAGAGATTTTGTGAGGGAGGACTGAAAGGGGGCAACACTTTGGATGTAAATAAGTAAATAAGTTAAAAAGAATGAGATACTTAGGCAGAAAGTAAAAGTTTCAAAGGACATGCGTGATAACTGCTTAAGTTATCTCTTAATTTTAAGTTAACTCTTACTCCAGGGTAAACATTTGTAGTAAAGATTTTTGAGACCTTTATATGGGAAAAAAATAAATAAGACCTTTAATGGGTTAATGAATAAATCATAAATTTAAGACAGAGGACATGAAGTTGAGAGGGAGATGTAGATGATGTGGGAGGAATCCAAAGGGGATGTGGTGGGGCTCCTGGAGGGTATGATCAAGATACAGTGTATACCATTATGAAAACTTCAACCAATGAATATTAAAAGAAGAAAAGGAATCTTCCAGACCTCGCCCTCTGGTCTCTGCAGGTGCTCCCCCCCCCATATATTTAAATAAATAAAATTTAAAAGTCACACCCCTCCCTTAACCCCCCAGTTGCCTGGTGCCTTTGCAGCCTGCTCCTCCCGAAGTCCAGATGTAGGTGGCCAGAGGTCTGTGTCTACCTTGTCACGATGTTTTCTTTCCTTCTTCCTGGATTTCCTATAAATAAAATCCTACGGTGCAAAGTGTAAGATTGAAGTGCCTGGCTGTCTGCCCCCGGCTTTGTTTGCAACCATTGGCTGCTTTTGGCATTGTGTGGGCTGCAGATATTATGTGTTTGGGAAGTGTTTATTAGGGCTTTGATGAAGCATCTTGTGAATGAAAACGGCTGACCCTTAGCTGCAGCCTCAGCCCAGGAAATGGGCTCCTTCCTGTCCTTCTGTGTGTTCTACAGGAGAGCCCTTGTTTTTTGTGAGCCGTAGATAACTGGCTGCTTTAATTATTGCTTCCTCCAATTTAGTTTCAGCCCTCAGATCTCCCTAGACAGAGCAGTGCTAATGATGATAACATCGTTGGCACAGCTTTGCCTTCTGTATCGCAGGAAAAGGGTTGGGGGAGGTGTTGCAGGACTCTATCCTCTGAGCAGGCCAACTACACCAGAGCAGATGCAACTCTCTGCCATAAACCGTTCCCCTCACCATCTCAAGCCTCAGTAGGCCTGCTGACTGTTGATGTTCCTTCATAGGAGGAAGGGTAGGGTGGATTACTGAATAACCCCAACCCTTACTTTCTAGTTGGTCCCTCCATGGCCTCGTGGTTTTTATGCTAGGATATACAGAGGGTTGAAGTTAAGGAAGGGAGTCCTCCATTCATGCAGCTCTAGAGAAGAGGTTATCTATGCTGGGATGAGGCTTTCCTATGAGGTGGCTGCCTTGAGTCCCCCTAACTCCTGTACGTAACCCACACTTGTGCTTTGTATGTAAGTCCAGTAGATTCCTTGGCTGGACAGTGGTGGAATTGTACTTTAGTTTGTTGTTGGTGCCCTATAAGGAAAGGAGGGGAGACTGGAACAGGATGTGGCTTCATGGATAGAGAGCTGCGTGCATGGGCCCTTGAGTTCCAATATTGGCAGTGTGCTTGTAGGCTCAGTGTTGGAGTTGTGGAGAGAGGGTCTGTGGGGCTGCAGTGTCATCAAGGTGGATGGCCATTTCCCCAGCCCCTAAGATGTTTAGTCTCTGTGGTGGTTTGAATACGCTTGGCCCAGGGAATGGCACTATTTGGAGGTGTGGCCTTGCTAGAGGGAGTGTGTCACTGGGTGTGGGCTTTAAGAGTCTTGTCCTAGCTTCCTGGAAACCGGTCTTCTCCTGTTTGCCTTCGGAACAAGATGTTGAACTCTCAGCTCCTCCTGTGCCATGC
Source organism: Uromys caudimaculatus (assembly GCA_028551405.1). Lineage (NCBI taxonomy): Eukaryota > Metazoa > Chordata > Mammalia > Rodentia > Muridae > Uromys > Uromys caudimaculatus. The sequence goes on along the minus strand of CM052721.1, from coordinate 6,049,499 downwards.
CTGCTTGGGCACTGCCATGTTCCCACCTTGGTGATGATGGACTGAACCTCTGAACCTGTAAGCCAGCCCCAATTAAATGTCCTTATAAGAATTGCCTTGGTTATGGTGTTTGTTCATAACAGTAAAACCCTAACTAAAACAGAAGCTGGTGCCAGGGGCTGGGGTATTGCTGTAATAGGTCTGACCATGCTTTTGTTTAGAAGAATGTGGATTTGGGACTTTGGATTTAGAAAGCCATGGAATGCTTTAAGTGGGGCTTAATGGGCCAACCTAGTAGAAGTATAGAAGCTGGTGGTGCAAGGGTGATTTGAACCGTGTAGGCCTGCTGGCTCAAAGGTTTCAATGGAAAAGAATGTAAGTATGTGGTCATGGTGTCTGTTCACAGCAGTAAAGTCCTAACTAAAATAGTCTCCAAATATATCCTGTCGAAAGCAGAGTTGAGAGTTTGTACTGATTACAATTGAAATGGAAATTGTAGTGAACTGGAATGAACCACAAACGCTTGGCTCCTCAGGAGAAATCATAGTCTTTATGAATGGTTGTTGGGAATGTAAAAGGATTCAGTGACTAGAGAAACAGTATGGTGGCTCATTGGAAAAATGAACCCACGCAAAGCTGGCCTTAGTGGCACAAGTCTGTAATCTCATAGTAGCAAACAACAGATAGAAGTTTCAAACAAGATAGAGGGTGAGGACTGACCGAGGTTGTGTTCTGACGATGGTGACACACGCCTCTCCATGTATCCCTGTGTCTCCTGGGGGGAAAGTGTTGAATGATGAGATAATGGGATAGAAGTGTTTGAGGCCAGCCTCCCATGGACAAATTCAATGACATCAAACAAGAAAGCCTCTCTAGCCAAAAGTTGAGGCGCAAGCTGTGCCCTCACCTAGAGGGCCTCCTCCTTCTTCAGGATCAGGATCCCTCGCTCAAGTTTTGACAGAGCATGGAGTGGTTACAGGTCCCGTAAACTTGTGATAGGCTGAGGTAGGGGGATGGCAGGTACAAGGCTAACTTAGGTTTCAGAGTGGGTTCAAAGAGAGCCTGCGTAGCTTAATGAGAACTTGTCTGCAAAAAAAAAAAAAAAAAAAAAAAACAAACCAAAACAAAACAACAAAAAAACATATAAGGAGAGGGTATATCTCAGTGGTAGAGCCCTTGCCTAGAATCTCCCAGTGAGGTGTTGGGGGTATGAGTCAGTTGTAGAGGGCCTACCTAGAATCCACCAATGAGAACTTGGGGTATATAGCTCAGTGGTAAAAACCAGGTCTAACATTTGCAAGTTCTGGATTCAATCCCCAACAATGCAGTATATATAAATAAGTAGGTAAGTAATTAAGCCAAAAAATAAAATGATATAAACCTATAATTAAAACAAATCACATTTAAAACTAATAATAATCACTTTTTAGCTGTGGTATGGCATTTTCAGAAAATATTTTATTTTTACTTATATGTGTGGCTATGAAACATGAACAGGTGCCTGCAAAGCCCAGAAGAGGGCACTGGATCCCCTGGAGCTGGAGTTAAAAGTGAACTACCCACTTGTTGTGGGTGCTGGGAACTGAACTCAAGTCATTTGCAAGACAACATGTGCTGGCTACTATTAAGCCATCCCTCCAGCCCTTAGGCATAGCATGAAACAAGTATGTGTGCCCTTGAAGTTATTGCTACTGTATCTATCACGGACATAGAGTACATGGACTATAGGAAACATTATTTAATAGTGTGTTACATTGTATCTTCTGTCAAGGACTTGGTTCCTTGGCTCCCTCTCAGTAGCTTGATGTTAATGGTAGTAATTGGCAAATGCTGTGAGTCAGGTCTCTTGCCCTCTCCTCCTCGGGTGCTTGGTTAACTTTTGCCAAGTGTGGAGCTTGCGGGGGCTACTGTCCTTTTTTTCACAGACCAGTCAGGCACGTGTCAAGCTCTGTTTAAATGTGGCTTTTATTGTTGTTATTTTGTTTGGCTGTTTGTGCAGACAGAAATTGGACAGAGTCCTTGACCAGCTGTTTTGTTTTTCCTTCTTGACTCTAGTTTGCCCAACCATCTGTAAGTCACATGGCTGCACAGCTGAAGGCTTGTGCTGCCACAAGGAGTGCCTGGGCAACTGTTCGGAACCTGATGACCCCACCAAGTGTGTGGCCTGTCGCAACTTCTACCTGGATGGTCAGTGTGTGGAGACCTGCCCACCACCCTACTATCACTTCCAGGACTGGCGCTGTGTGAACTTTAGCTTCTGCCAAGACCTTCACTACAAGTGCAGGAACTCTCGGAAGCCTGGCTGTCACCAATATGTCATTCACAACAACAAGTGCATCCCTGAGTGCCCATCTGGCTATACCATGAATTCCAGCAAGTGAGTCCTGGGTGAGGGTTTGGGGAAGGAATTGGAAGCTGGTGATACCATTAAAGAGGCTGAAGATGTAGCTCTTTTGCCAGCATGCATTCCTTAGTATCAAATTTATCAGGGCTGGTGGCACATGCCAGTGATCCTAGCATTTGGAAGGCAGAGGCAGGAGGATCAGAAGGTGAGAGTCATCCTTGGCTACATAGGGAGTTAAACCAGAGTGTGCTGGGTACGAACGGGCTTGCTGTTGGTAACTACCCCATACATTTTAAAAATTCTGTATGTGTTCATGTGTGTGGGCCATGTGTATGTGCAGATGGGTACATGTGTGCATGTGTGCATGTACACATGTGATGCACAAAGTAGGTATGTGTGTGGGCAGGTGGATGTGTGCACGCAACGTCTGTATGTGTTTATGCATTATGTGTGCGCACGTGTATGAAGGTGGGTGTGCATGTGTGTGTGTACGCAGTCATGCATGTGAAGGTGGGCATGTGTGTGTATGTGTTTATGTGTTCACTTATATGGACACATGTGTACGCAAATGAGCACTGTGTGTGTATAGTTGAGCACATGTGTGTACATATTTGTTTGTGTGTTTGGGCACATGTTGCAGGTGCGTACAGGTGTGTGTATGTCTTCATCTGTGTGGACCCGCATGTGTGTATGTGTGTGTGTGTGTGTGTGTGTGTGTGTGTGTAGACCAGTGGTTGATATTGGATGCTTTCCTCAATCACTCTTTATTTAGTTTTTTAAAATACTTTATTATTATTTATGTGTGTGTATGCATATACGGTGTTTTATGTGCACGGAGGTGTCTGGGGAGGCCAGTAGAGTACAGCAGATCGCCTTGAGCTGAAGTTACAGGTGAATGTAAGCCTCCACATGGGTGCTGGGAATGGAGCTCAGCTTCTCTGGAAGAGCAGCAAGCCCTCTTGACTACTGAGCCATGTCTCCAACCCTCACTTTGTTTTTTGAGTAAAGGTCTCTCACTAGATCCAGAGCTTGGGCTCCTCCCGTGTCTGTCTCCTCAGTGCTGGGATTTCAGGTGTGACTTTAGTCCTGTTTTGTTTTGTTTTTTTAAATACTGTTTGTGTCCTGGGCTTTGATGACAGACTTGATCAGAAGGGAAGTGTCTCTTCACCTGAACATCTCATTTCTGAGTTCTGCGGCTGATTGAGTCGAAGATGGAATTCTTTCATTTCACCTGCTTCCTCCTCCTGGGCTCAGTGAAGCCCTGTTATACGGGGAAGGTAGCTGTGTAGTCCATAGCCTACCCCACCTGACCCCAACACAGTCTGGGGCATATGGTCTTAAAGAGGAGATGGCTTACAGCTCCACTATTCCCAGGGCTTGGCTGTTCTTCCAAGACCAGCACTATCAAGCCATTTCCTACCACTTGGGTGAGAAACGTTTTTCTCTCTCCTTGGTAGTGTGAGGCAGGCTTTTACACACACACACACACACACACAGAGAGAGAGAGAGAGAGAGAGAGAGAGAGAGCGCACAGGTGCTCTGTTCAAGGCCATAACTTCTTGGATGAGATATTTTAGTGTCTGGGACCTTCACCACGTTGTTATTGATTTTTAAATTTCTTTCTTGGTTTTTGTTTTTGGGTTTAAGAAAAGGGAGGGGGCGGGGGGTGGGTATCCAGCAAAGAACAGAAAACCAAATCAGAAACAGACGCACATTGAGAGGCCTTGAGCTGACCTGCTGACGTCAAAATTCTTCCTCTCAGACTTGGGCCCTAGCCAAGTGAGCGAGCAAAAGAGTGTTTTGATTTTGGTGGGAAATTTTATTTCCCTGGGTGGAAAAGGGCAAGAAGGAAAACAGTCTTTATTTTAGCTCCTGTGAACCCTTTTTCTTTTAGTGTTTATGAAACCTGAAAGTACAATATGTTTTGTTTTGCTCATTATTTTATAAAAAAAAAAAATACCAAAGGAACAAAACAGCAAGGATTGTTGGCCCAAATAGGCCTCTATAAATCACTCTGTGTGTTGAATGGGACTTTTTAATTTTTTTTTATTTCGAGGGCAGAAGGAGGTTTAGCAGGAAGATTGGAGAAGGAAGCATCATTCTGTTTATCTGTTTCAGTTTTTAAGAATGATTGGGGAATGATGTCAAGACCTTTGTTTAAAAGACGTTGCCTTTGGGGCTAGAGAGACGATCCACTGGAGAAAGCAGGAATTTGGATCCTTAGAACCCAATACCAGGTTGTATGTTGGGCTTAGAAAGTGGAGACAGGGATTCCCAGAGCAGGTTGGCTCTCTACATTAGCTAAACTGATAAGCTCTGAGTTCAAATGAGGGAATCCTACCTCAGTATATAAGATGGAGGGCTGGTGAGATGGCTCAGCAGGTAAAGGTGCTTGCCACCAAGCCTGGTGTTCTGAGTTCGAAACCTTAGGACCCACAGAAAGAGAAAACTGACTTCCAAAGTTTATCTTCTGACCTGCATACTACATGCTGTGATGTGTACATGACTACACCGTTATACACACACATACAGACACACACACACACACAGTCTCACACACACACACACACACACATACACACACAGTCACACACACAGACACACACACACACAGTCACTACACAGACACACACACATTCACACAGACACACAGAGACACACACTCACATACCACAAATCTAACAAATCTATGTATGTGTGTATGTATGTATGTATCATCTAATTATCTATCATCTATATGTATATACATACATACACATACATGATAGAGAACAATTCTACCATCTAATTATCATCTATATGTATATACATACATGCATACACATACATGATGGAGAACCATCATCTGTGGGCCTCCACACGGGCACACATGCTTATATAACACACATACCTATCCATTCTAAAGAAGAAAAAGACGTTGACTTTAAATAATAGGCAGTTTTCAATGCTCACAAAATCACAATGATGACTCTCTGCACATTGTCTAGTTGTGGGTCTCTGTATTTGTTCCCAGCTCCTGTAGGAGGAAGCTTCTCTGATGACAGCTGAGTGAGACACTGATCTACGAGTATGACGGAATGTCCTTAAGAGCCATGTTATTGCTATATTCCTTTAGCAAAACAATAGTAATTGTTTCTCCATGGGTTCATAGCCTATCTATTTTTAGGTTCTTGGCCACCTTAGCAGTACCAGGCACGGGTTTCACTTTATGGAATGGGCCTTAAGTCTAACCAGACAGTGGTTGGTTGATCCCACATCTTTTATGCCACCTTTGCACCAAGGTATCATGCAGGCAGGTCACTGTAGATCAAAGGGTCTGTAGCTTGTTGGTGTTCGCCTTTCTCCTCTGGTAGCATGCAGAGTACCTTCCAGTACCATGAGCAATAGTGAGCAAGAGTAAGGCTCTAAGTAAGCACCAGTTTAACTTTTCCATGTTCAGTGAGATACAATGCTGTTGTCTTCAACATTTGGGCCTTACCATCAGTTTGTGGAGAGCAACCAATAGCCTTATTGGCAATATCCTGAGTGTTTGGGGGTTTCTTTGAGGGCCCCTTTCTTTGTCTAACAACTCGATTGGAAGTAACTGATTCTTGTCCCTGGAGGTTTCACTCGTTGGCTACAAATGTGTAGGTGGGTCTTTGTCTTCTTCCTGTTTGGTGATTCCAAATAACAAGATCTAAAGATTCTATATAATAAAACCTAAAGATTTCTTTTATTTATGCATACATTTGAAGAAGTGTCCCTTGTAGTAGGTTTCCATATGATCCCTCCACTACCTTAGTGTTAGCTCTTCCCTGTCTTCTCTCTCTTGCCTTCCTCTTCCCCTCCCCTCCCCCGATCCATATTATATATCCCATTTTCTCTTCCTTTAGAGGTCCTCCCCTCCCCCCTAGTTACTTCTCTATACCTAACCTCTGTGGTTATACTTTTAGTAGCTTGTCTATCTAAGGCTTAACAGTTAACATCTGTGTGTAAGTGAGTACATACCACTGGGTCTTTTTGGGTCTCACTTACCTCAGTCGGGATGATTTTTTTCTCTAGTTCCTTCCATTTATCTGAGAATTTCATGATTTCATTTATTTAACAGCCGAGTAATATCTCACTGTGTAAATATATCACATTTTCTCTACCTATTCATTCATTGATGGATATTTAGCCTGTTTTTGGTTTCTGGCTATTATGAGTAGAGCAGTCATGAGCTTGGATGAGCAAGTGACTCTGCAGTAGAATGTCGTGTCCTTTGGGTTTATGCCTTGGGGCGATATAGTTAGATCTTGAAGTAGATCTATTTTCATCTTCCCGAGGAACCGCCACACTGGTTTCTATGGTGACTGTACAAGTTTGCAGTCCTATCTGCAATGGATGACCATTCCCCTTACTCCACATCCTTGCCACTTTGTTGCTATCATTTATCTTATTGATCTTGATTGTTCTGACTGGTGTAGGATGAAACCTCAAAGTAAGTTTTGATTTGCATTTCCCTAATGACTGAAGATGTTGAACAATGCTTCAAGTGTTTCTCAGCAGTTCGTGTTTCATCTTTTGAGAACTCTTTGTTTTGATCTGTATCCCATCGGGTTGTTATCTTGATGTCCAGGTTTTGTGTGTGTGTGTGTGTGTGTGTGTGTGTGTGTGTGTGTGTGTGTGTGTGTGTGTGCTCTTTTTATATATTGGATATTAGCCCTCTATTGAATGTGGAGTTGATAAAAATCTTTTTCCATTCCTGCTGCTGCTGCTGCTTTGTCCAATTGATGGCATAATTTGCCTTTTAGACTTTTTTCAGTTTCATGATTTATTAGTTGTTGATCTTAGTGTCTGTGCTATCAATGTTCTGTTCAGAAATTCTTTCCTTGTGACAATGAGTTCAGGGCTAATCTCCACTTTCTATTCTATCATATCAGGATATTTGGGTTTATGTTGAGGTTGTTGATCCATTTGGAGTCAAGTTTAGTTCTACAGGGTGATAAGTGTGGATCTATTTTCATTCTTCTACATGCAGGCATCCGGTTTGACCAGCACCATTTGTTGAAGATGTCTTTTTTTCCCCCTTCAGTGTACATGTGTGGATGCATTGTCAAAAATCAGGTATCCATAGGTTTGTGGACTTATGTCTGGGTCTTCAGTTCAATTCCATTGTTCAGTGTGTCTGTTGTTATACCAATATACCATGCTGTTTTAATTACTATAGCTCTGTAGTATTATTTGAGGTGAGAGACAGTGATACCTCCAGTTTTTTATTATTCAGGATTGGTTTACTATCTGGTGTGTGTGTGTGTGTGTGTCTGTGTGTGTGTGTTTCTATATGAATCTAAAAATTATTCTTTCGATTTCTGTGAAGAATTATGTTGGAATTTTGAAGGGGATTGCGTTGAATCTTTTGGTAGATTGCTTTTGGATAGGATGGACATTTTTCATTTTCACTATATTAATTTTGCTGATCCATAAGCATCAGAGATCTTTGCATCTTCTGATACCTTCTTCAATTTCTTTCTTCAGTATCTCAAAGTTTTTAATTGTACAAGTCTTCCACTTGCTTGGTTAGAGTTACCCCAAGATATTTTATTTTTCTTTTAGGTTATTGTCAAAGGTATTGTTTCCCTGAAGTTTTCCTCAGTCTGTTTATCATTTGTATATAGAAAGGCTAAGTGTTTGTCAGCTCTGAGTTTCCTAGTAGAATTCTTAGGGTCACTTAAATATGCTATCATATAACCTGCAAATAAAGATACTTTGACTTCTTCCTTTCTAATCTGTATACCTTTGGTCTCCTTCAGTTGTCTTATTGCTCTAAGACTTCAAATACTATATTGAAATGGTATGGAGAGAATGGACAGCCTTGTCTTGTTGCTAATTTTGTATTCCTAATCTCTCCAGGTCTTTTATCGTGAAGGGGTGTTGGATATTTCTCAAAGACCTTTTCTGCATCTAATGAGGTGATCATTTTTTTCCCCCTTTCAGCTTGTTTACATGGTGGATTGCATATGTTGGACCATGTGTAGTCCTTGCGTCTCTGGACCATGTGTAATCCTTGCATCTCTGGGATGAAAGCTATCTAATTAGGGTGCATGATATTTTTTATTTGTTCTTAGATTTAGTTTGCAAGAGAATATTTGCATCTATGTTCATAAGGGAAATTGGTCTGTAATTCTCTCTTTCTCTCTCTTTTTTTGGTTGGGTCTCTGTGGTTTAGGTTTCATCATAACTGGCCTTGTAAAAAGAAATGGGGAATGTTCCTTCTGTCTCAATATTGTGGAATAATTTGATGACTATTGGGGTTAACTCTTCTTTGAAAGTTTAGTAGAATTCTGTGCTAAAATCAGCTGGCCCTGGTTTTTTTGTTGGGGGGGAGGGTTGGGAGACTTTTAATGACTTTTCCTATTTCACTAGGGTTTTATAGGTCTATTTACACTGTGTATTTGATCTTCACTTAACTTTGGTAAGAGGTATGCATGGAGAAAATGATTGTTTTACACTTTCTAATTAGAAGTACAGGTTTTAAAGTATGGGCTTAGGATTCTCTGGATTTCCTTGGTATCGGCAGTTATGCCCGCCTCTGTGCCTTTAACTTGATTAATTTGGATCTTCTCTGTCTGACTTTTTATAATTTTTGTCTAAAGCTTGCAATCGTTTTGATTTTCTCAAAGAGCCAACTCTTTCTTTGGAACTCATTGATTCTCTTGTTTTGTTTCTATTTTATTCATTTTAGCCCTGAGTTTGATTATTTCTTGCCATCTACTCTTTTTTGGGTGTGATTTCTTTTTATTCTAAAGCTTTGGTATGCTGTAAGGTTGTCTTTGTAAGATCCTAGATTTTTTTAAAATCTAGGACTGTAGAGCTATCAATTTACCTCTTAGTACCGCCTTTATTGTGTCACATAAGTTCTAATAGGTCTGCCTTTCTATATTATTCTATATTCACATGGTAAGGAGTGTTTTTTTTTGTGTGTGTGTGCTGGTGTCTAGGAATCTTCAATGGTGATTGAAGTGATTCTAGGTGCTGATATCTGGCTTGGCCTTTGTTGGGTGGGTGTTCTGTTCCTTGGTTTCTATGTCTCTCTGTAGATCTTATGAAAGTGTGATGCTCATGGATTGCCTTGTTGAGAGTGCTTCAGCAGGCCAGTAGGTGACAGAGAGCAGTGGAGGAAGGCTAGGAGAAAAGGCTGAGAGGACCTTCAGGAAAGAGCTAAGGGCATCCTGTTCACACCTAGAGGTAATGTCCCCAGGGATTTGAAGTCCTGGGAATAGGCGGCAATAAATTGTCTAGAAAGACTGGGATGAAGGCCTAGCAGGAACCGAGTCTGTTTGTACAGTATCTGGATTGCTGCAGCCTCAGACATCACACATTCCAGACTCACTACCTTCCAAGACTGCCTTGATTTCTGACATCAGCAATACTTACTTCAGAGAGCCCTAGGACACCCATGCTTCTGACCAGCTGGTTGTGAGTTTAGGAGCTTCGCTAGAATGACATGGAACTGAAATAAACACACAGAGATACTGTGCACATGGGCACACACACCAATGTTCCTGTTTGTGCATGTACGGAGGCCAGAGGATGATGTCAAGCACCCTGATCTATGACTCTCCTCCGTTGCTTTGACCTGAGGTCTCTCACTGTAATGGGACACAGGCCCCAGTCTCTGTTCCCTCACAAGGCTTGGTGCCATACTCAACTTTTAAAAAAATTTGGTTGCTGGAAATTTGTCATCAGGTCCTCATGCTTGTGCAGTCATTTGAGGTACCTGTGGTGGATGCTTGGGTACATTTAGGAGCATTCATGAGAAGGATAGACTTGGGTATACTTGCTGCTGCTTATGGGTTTTTGTTTTGTTTGGGGCTTGGTTGTTCTTTTGAGACAAGATCTCCCTATAGAGACAAGGCTGACCTCAAACTTGCAATGTCTGCAATGTTGTCTGTTTGGATCCTTCAAGTGCTGGGAATTTTTTTGTATTTTATTTATTTATGTATTTATTTATGGGAGAGGAAACCAAAGTGAACATGTAGAGCTCTGAGGACAACTTTGGGTGAATGAGCTCTCTGCTTTCGCCATGTGGGGTCCTGGGGATTGAATTTAGCTTGGGGATAAGCACCTTTGCCTAATGAGCCATCTCATCACTGGAATGTTGGAACTACATGTGCATATCCCCCACACCCACCTGGGGCCAACTATGTAATCTAATGGTTGAGACTTCATATTCTATGTCCTCTAGGAAGAGGAGAGGCAGGTAAAGAGTCAGGCTTCCAAGGTTGGGGAACTGGGGAATTAGCTCCAATAGCAGGCAAGTACAGAGACCTGAGTTCAGAAATGCACATACTTTCTTTTTGGAAACCTGGCATGGTGGCATGCACTTATGACCCCAGTGCTGGGAGGGAGGAGACAGGATGATCCCTGGAGCTCCCTGGCCAGCTAGCCCAGGTCATATGGCAAGTTCCAGGTTCAATGAGAAATTCCACCTCAAAAACTAGGCTCCTGAAGAATGACACCCAAAGTTGACCTCTGATCTCCACAAAGGTGTGTATGTACCTCCAACACACACACACACACACACACACACACACACACACACACACACACACACACACACACGCCTACACATGCGTATGAACATAGAACAGGATGAGACTCCAAGACAAACTCTATGGGACTCAGTTGGTAAAATGTTGACTTCGGTTTGATCCCTAGCCCCCTTGGGAAAAGCTGGGCATGGTGGTCTGTGCTTGTTACATCAGCACTGGAGAGGTGTGGCACTGTTAGATCTGCCTTGTGCAGGAAATGAAGGAAGTTTCTTATACACCAGGAAAGGAATTTTTTGTGATTGTGTGTGTCTGTGTGTGTGTGTGTTTGTGTCCATGTTTGTGAATGTGAGGCTATGTGTGAGTGGCCGTAGAGAGATCAGAGGACAACCTCAGATATTATTCCCAGAATTCCACCTACTTTCTTTCTCCCAATGGCCCCAGTCTGACCTATTAGGCTAGGCTAGCTGGCCAGCAAACCCCAGGATTCTCTCTCCTTCCTCAGTCTTACCAACATCTAACAGTATGTCTGATATTTTTAGGAAAACCTTTCATTGCATATGTCTTTATTTTTATGTATGAGTGTGTGTGTGTATATGGGTGTTTGTGTGTGTACACATGGTTAGTATGTGGTACTCGGTGGACAGTTTTCAGTACTTGCTTTGCTCCTTTCACTTTGTTGGTTCTAGGGATTGAACTTAGGTTGGCAAGCTCGGCTGCATGCAGTTACCTTTACCCTATGAGCTGTCTTTCCAGCCAATGCTTGACATTTTTAGGTGGGTTGTGGAGGCTCAACTGAGGTTCTCATACTTGTGAGGTGAACACTTTACTGACTGAGCACTTTCTCAAACCCTGGGCAATGAATTTTTAGGGGATAATTGGCTATTTTAAGATTGTAGGAGCAAGTTAACAGTGTCTGGGAATATTTTTGGTTGTGGCAGTTTGGCAATGAGAAGCTGCTGTTTTTGAGCATCACTTGGGAATCCATCTCTGCATCCTGTACTGCCCATGTGTGCCTCATTACCTCTGTGAAGATATACTTGGCTTCAAATATTTGAAATACTTTATCAGTGAATTTTCTTTTGCTGTGATAAAACACTCTGAGCAAAGGCAGCTTAGGGGAGAGAAAGATTTGTTTCAGCTTATACTGCCTGGTCACAGTCTGTCACCAAGGGAAGCCAAATAGAAACCTGAAGTAGAAACCACAAAACAGAGTTTCTCAGGCTTCCTAACCCGACCCTTTAATACAGATCCTCATGTTGTAGTGATCCACAACCATAAAATTATTTCTTTGCTACTTCATAACTGTGATTTTGCTACTATTATGAATCATAATATATAATATCTGATAGGTAGGGTATCTAATATCTGACCACCAAAAGGGTAGCAATTCTCAGGTTGGGAACTACTGCCATAGAGCAATGATGCTTGCTGGCTCAGTTTCTAGCTCATATGCAGCTACTTTCTCATATAGACCAGGTCCACCTGCCTTAGAAATGGATACACACAGTGAGCTGGGCCCTCCCCCATCAATCAACAATCAAGATAACTCCCCACAGTCACAGTCATGGACCAATCTGATCTAGGCAATTCCTCAACTCAGACCCCCTCAAGATGTCTCTAGGCTATATCCTGTTGACAGTTAAAGCTAACTAGGACAAGTGTTAAGCTCAGCACATCTACTTTAGAGTAATAGACTGAGTTTGCCATTGGGTTCCTGTGAAGCATGCTGTCTTCCAAAGGACGGGGTGAGGGAAGCCTGTGCACCTCACTGATCTCTTTATCTCTGCTCCATTCTCAGCTTGATGTGTACCCCATGCCTGGGACCCTGTCCTAAGGTCTGCCAAATCCTCGAAGGTGAGAAGACCATTGATTCGGTGACATCTGCCCAGGAGCTCCGAGGCTGCACTGTGATCAACGGCAGCCTGGTCATCAACATCCGAGGGGGCAGTGAGTACTTTTCGGAGGGTCTCCCTCTTCCTATGAACTGTGAGCAGGGAAGTGCATAGCTCAGGGCATTCCACTCATTCCACTCTCAACTTTCATGGCCATATTCACTTTGGTCCTGTGGTCTCGGCTATTCAGAAGGCTGAGACAGGAGGATTGTTTTAATCTAGCAAGTTCAGACTAGCCTGGGTGATATAATCTTATCTAGAGAAACAAAACAACATAACAAACAAAGTGACACATCCTTCAGTGGCTCTCTAAGGAGGAGACTCATATCAGGAATTGCCTCAAAATCCAAAATGAAAATTTTATGGTTCTACCTCTGCCTAAAATTCTTATTTTCCAATCTGCAGCAGGAATCTGTATTCTTTATATTTTGTATGAGTGTTTTGTCTGGGTATATGTATATACAAAGTGTATATATGGTGTCCTCAAAAAAAAAAAGAGGATATGTGATAGCCTGGAGCTGCAGTTAGAGGTGATTGTGAGTTGCCATGTGGATATGGGAACTGAACCCAGGTCCTCTGTGACAGCAACAAATTCTCTTAATTAATTCTGGGCCATCTCTACAGCCCCAGGGACCTATTCTTACTAATATGCACCAAGTCTGCTGGTACTCACTCATTATCCCAGCACTCAGGAAATGGAGGTAGAAGAAGTTCAAGTGTGAGTTTGAAGTCAGCCTAGACTACATGAGACCCCATATCAAGGAGATAAATGAAGAAAGGCTCTAAGCTAAAAACAAAACAAAAACTATTATGGGTAGTGCTAAGGTAGGTAGAGTGCTTGCCCAGCTCCGTGGATTCATGGGTTTCAGTCCTCAGCACGATGTCACTATGGCACACTAGTGAAATCACAGCACTGGGGGGGATGTAGAGGCAGGAAGATCAGAAATTCAAAATTATCTTTAGGTGAATAGTAGATCTGAGGCAAACTTGGGCTACATGACTACTACAGGTTTACAGGAGCTCACACACACACACACACACACACACACACACACACACACACACACACACATACACACACACACACTGGATCAAACACTTCTGTAGACACTCATGGGCATTTCCTCCTTTTTGCAGACAACCTGGCAGCTGAGCTGGAGGCTAACCTTGGCCTCATTGAAGAAATATCAGGGTTCCTAAAGATCCGTCGTTCCTATGCTTTGGTATCACTTTCTTTCTTCAGGAAGCTACATCTGATTCGAGGAGAGACCTTGGAAATTGGGTATGTGAGCCTGACTGTGTTTGTGATTGCCAACCAAGAAACTCAAGGATTAGGAGAACACCACAGGGATGGGAGATGGCTCTCTGGATAAACTGCTTACTCTGCAACATAAAGACCTGGATTTGATCACAGGTTTAGAAAAAAGGTGGGCCTAGTAGTGTTGGGAACACAGAGACAGGTGGATCCCTGGGACTCTCTGGTGGTCAATCCTTACCTGCTTATCAGGCTTGAGGCCACTGAGAGATCCCGGCTCAGAAAACCAGAGTGAATAAGGTCTAAGGAATGGCAGTCAGGTTTTCCTCTGTCCCCTACACTCACAAACACATTCATGCACATGCAGCACACATGTTCACCTATGCATATGTGAGGGCATGTATATACACACACATAAGAAAATGAAGCATCTGTTAGGTAAAGATGCCTGTGACATTTCTGAATGTTCATTTAGCACAATCTACTTTATAATCTTTCTAGCGAAGCCAGAGGGTACTGGCTGGGGTTTGCTAATGGTGTGCACATCTGTTAAAACTACACTGAGAATGGAGTGTGATAAATAAACTGGTCACAGCCATGTTTGGAAACTTTTCCAATTGATTCTGTCAATTCAAAACTGTCAGCTCAAGGGATAGTTTATTCTGGAACCATTATGAGCAGCTTGGCCCAGGAGCACTGATAAAGGTTATCCCAAATTACATATTCCAATGTGGTAACGGTCTCAGGATATTTTTATACTAGTAGGGCACAAAGTCATAAACCAAGGCACCTTTAAAATAAGTTGGTATAAACAGGTATAAAGAGGTGAGTAACAGAAAGCCAGGGAAATCTCTGCTATAGGCCTCAGAAGTCATCATAGTGATTTGGTTGATAGAAGCTGATGGTCTGCCATGCTAGTAGATTCCAAAAGGCTTACATGTTAGTCACAGGATGTTAGTTCAGACACAGAGGTGGGCAAGAGTGGCTATTAAGAGGGTTAAAGTTAGACCAGGATAAATTGTAATTAGACTTTGGACCTGCAACATTCTAACCTCTCCATGGTCATTGAAATTTTAATGAATTAATCAGCCTTGTAGAAGGTTCAACATAAGTTCTCATGTCCATGGTCCCCTCTCCCCTTCCCCCAACAAGACCTTTTGTTCACTTAGCAGACACCATATCTGCTCTTTGTTGAGATACTTATCTTTCCTGGTCCCTGAAATTCCATCTCATTAAGGTATCTTCTCAGCCACCCCTAGGTGTCCTTCCTAATTTTCTTCTCAGTCTTTATTTTCTTTCTGAGTTGGCAATGTGGGGTCCTAGCCATGGCCCATGTCTTGGGATCTTGCCCTACCTAAGCTGCAATATTCAGTTTTGACTTTTTTCCTTACCCGTGATCTAAACCTGTCTCTGTAGATTGTCTCAAATGAACACTGGGAACCTTATACAGCCCAGTTATCCATCCTTGTTTCTGGAACTCTCCTTTGCGCTGCTCTCCTTTGGGTCACATATTCCTTGCTTAAGTTGCTCAAACAAATAGAAATCCTGAGTGTGGTGTTTAAAAAGTGGAGATGGACTCATGAGCAAGAAGTCTCTGGAGGGTCATTGAGAAATGCAATGGAGAAGTTAGATTCTGTGTTTCTTGTGGGCACAGAATGGGTGCCCTGTACTCAGTCTCTTCACTGAAAACCAACAGCAAATAGGGAAAGGGGCTAAAGGCAGACCCTATCTTTAGGCAGAACCACACAACTGGGTTGCTGATATGCACCTTTAATCCTGGGGCTTTAGAGGTGGAAAGAGGCTGATCTCAGGGCCAGTCTGGCCTGGTCAAGGTAGTGATTTCTAAGGCCAGCTGGGGCTACAGAGAGACATTTCTCAAAACCATTTAAAAAACAGAAACAAGCAGGAATGTAACACCAAACCAAACCAAACATGTTTGCAACCTTCCATAGTTTTATCCCCAAACTTGATTTCCATTTCTATTTTATTTGGCAGACCTGGGTCACATGTTGCTGGAAAGCTGTGAGGGAGGTGGGAAGAACATATATCCATCTTTCAAACCTTTGTGATTGAGAAAGGCAATAGAAAAGAAGGCTGGAAAGGTGTTTGAGAACCAAGTTCACCATGTTTAAATTTACTCCCCTAAAGTATCCATCTGTTCATGCTGATATTTCTGTCACAAATATTTTTTTTTATGTTAAAGCTGGGACCTTTTGATTGGCTGGGCTTTCTGGAAACAACCAGTAGAATTATTATTTAAGTCATGAATGAGACTTTCAGTGTTCCAGGGCCCAGCTTAAAACTTACCTAGCCCATTATGTCTCAAATGTTCAAATTTAGAATCATTAATTAAAACAACCCAGAATTTTTTCATCTTTCCTTTTGTGGTACCTCTTTGAAAACCCATCCATCCATCCATCCATCCATCCATCCATCCATCCATCCATCCATCCATCTACTATCTATCAGATCAAGACTCATTTTCATTTAGCCCAGGCTAGCCTTGAACTTGCTCTGATGACCTTGAACTTCTGATCCTTCTATTTATATCTCCTGGAGTATGCAGTGCTGGGATAGAATCTATAGCCTTTAAGTACTAGGCAAGCACTCTACAAACCAGGCAACATCTCCAGTGCTTTTTCCCCTCTTTCAAGGAGGTTTGGAACTATTAGCCTGTTCACATGGTACACAGGGTATGACTTCTGTATCTATCATGGAGGTCCAGGTCCTTTCCCTACTCATCACTTGCTAGTAGGCTGCTAATTGTTTCAAAACACAACTCTAATAAAACCCATCGAGAATATATAAAACATTTAGCTCTGTAATGCCCATAGGGATTGTATAACCTACAGTTTCTTCCTTCTTTCTATCCTTCCTTCCTTCCTTCCTTCCTTCCTTCCTTCCTTCCTTCCTTCCTTCCTTCCTTCCTTCCTTCCTTCTTTCTTCCTCCTTCTCTTCCTCCTCCTCCTCCTTCTTCCTCTTCCTGCTCTTCCTCTTCCTTGTTCTTCCTCTTCCTTCTTTCTTTCTCCTCTTTCCTTCTTCCTCCTTCTCCCCCTTCTTTCTTCTTCCTCCTCCTTCCAGAGAAGGATATATATTCATAGTCTTGGTCTAGTACACAGTAGACTCAAGGGTCCATTTTATTGCAGCTTCTGGGTATTTCCTCAAACCTGCAAGGTAAAGAACACTACTTTGCTCTTTTCCTGGGTTCAGCTCATATGGTTATGTGTCTTCAATTTTTCGTTCTCCCAAACCCAGCCTGACCCCCACCCCTGTTCCCCCTCTTCTTCCTCCTCCATCTTTGCTTCTTCTTCCTCCCCCAGCTCCTTCTTTTCTTTTCTCTCTTATTTTTCCATACTGAGAATTGTATCTAGTGCTTGGAACATGCTAAGCAAGCACTTAGCATTGTGGAGTGGGGTTTATAGGCAGGGTCTCTACTACTGAGCTATATCCCAGCCTCACACTGGAGGATTCTAGTTAGGTGCACTACTCCTGACCCATGCCCTCAGTCCTCACTGGGGGATTCTAGGCAGGGGCTCTATCCCTTAGCCACACTCCCATCCCCTTATTGGGGAATTCTAGGAGAGTATTCTATACTTTTCTGGCCATGAAAAATTGTCAACTTCTTTATTCTCCATATTCTCAAAGATATTTTTTTGAGTCTGTACATAGAATGTATTTTGATCATAACCAGCCCCTATGCATCCCTCGTACTCCACATAGACCTACCCCACCCCACCCCAACTCCCTCTCAAGTTCATTTCTTTTTTAAAATAAAATTACAAACCCATTTAGTACACTATGTGGCACCTGCCATTCTGGAACTGAAGAACATTGGTTGTGAGTGACTAGTAGTGTATGTGTGTGCGTGTCTCTGTAGGAACTATTCTTTCTACGCTTTGGACAACCAAAACCTGAGGCAACTCTGGGACTGGAGCAAACACAACCTCACCATCACTCAGGGCAAGCTCTTCTTCCACTACAACCCGAAGCTCTGCTTGTCTGAAATTCACAAGATGGAAGAAGTTTCCGGAACTAAGGGCCGCCAGGAGAGGAACGACATTGCCCTAAAGACCAATGGGGACCAGGCATCCTGTAAGTTGCTTCATTCTTGTGTCCCACATTGTTGTTTGTTGAGCTACAGCTTTCTGTGAGAGGAGTTTTAAAATACAAAAGACAGGTGTACATATGTGTGCATACGTGTGTATGTGTGCATGTGTGTGCATGTATGTTTATGTGTTTATGGATAGACATTCATGTCTGTGGAGGCCAGGGGACAACCTCAAATATCATTCCCTGGGCATCATCCCACTTTTTCAGTGCTGAGGATAGAAATGTCCTATTGCTGTGAAGAGACATACGACCAAGGCAATTTTTATAAAGAAAAGCATTTAATTGAGGCTGGCTTAGCTTCCAAAGCTTAGGCTGTTATCATCATGGTGGGAACCACAGAGGCAGAGAGACAGGCAAGAGGTTGAGAGCTTCTATGCTGATCCACAGGCAGAGGCAGAGAAATGAGAGAGACTGGGCCCCACATGGACTTTTGAACCTCAAATTCTACCCCAGTGACACACTTCCTTCAACAAGGCCACACCCCCAACAAGTCCACACCTCCTAATTCTTCCCAAACACTCCTACTTGGGGTTAAGCATTTAAACTTCTAAGTCGGTGGGGACCATTCTTATTCAAACTACCATGCTCCACTCCCTGGCCTCTATAGACTTGTAAACATATCATAATACAAAATCCCTTCAGCCCAGCTTCAAAATCCCTCATATTCTATCGCAGTCTCAACACTGTTTAAAAAAACAAGTCTCTTCTGAGACTCAAGGCAATCTCTGTACTGTAACCCCTGTAAAAATCAAAAAGTACATCACATACTTGCAACATACAGTGGCACAGAATATACATTGCCATTCCAAAAGGGAGGAAAGGAGCACAGTGAGGAAATACTAGACCAAAGCAAGTGTGAAGCCCAGAAGGGCAAACTCAGACTCTGTATTACGTGGCTCTTCCTTTCCAGCTTTGCTGAATGCAACACAGGTCTCTCTCTTGCGTAGCTCTCCTTGGCAGACACCCCATAACGCTGGCATCTCCAATGTCTTGGGGTCTCCGGTGCCATCTAGGCTTCATTTTCACATCTTCACACAATGACCTATCCGGGCCTCCATGCAGGGACCCTCCCCCCTTGTTTGACTTAACTGGGAGCCAAGCATCCACACTTAGGAGCCTATGGGAGAGGGTCGTTCTCATTTAAACCACAACAGCCATGATAGCTGGAGGGGTTTTTCTTCTCCTTCCCCTCTCTTTTCTTTTTCTCTCTTTCTTTCTTCTTTCCTTCCTTCCTTCCTTCCTTCCTTCCTTCCTTCCTTCCTTCCTTCCTTCCTTCCCTCCCTCCCTCCCTCCCTCCCTCCCACTCTCCCTCCCTCCTTCCTTCTTTCCTTCCTTCCTTCTTTCCTTCCTTCCTTCCTTCCTTCCCTCCCTCCCT
>CM052721.1:5967508-6014713 GCA_028551405.1 Uromys caudimaculatus | reverse complement strand
ATTGACCCATGATTTGGACTACATATGAGGCAGAAGAATCACCTCGATGGCCACCAGGGAGAAAGGAGAGGACTCTGGGCCTGAGGGTGCTAGTGGCCCCAGTAAAAGGGAATGTCAAGGTGGGAATATGGGAATGGGTGGGTGGGTAGGTGGGAGGAGGAATTCCCTCACAGAGGCGGGGAGGGGGAGGGGACATGGGCTTTCCAAAGAAAAGGGGAATCATCGGAAATGTAAATAAAGTATCAAAAATAAAAATAAAAATAAAAAAAAAAGAAAGAAAAAAAAATAATCATTCAACACAATCCTGAAAAGGAAATACAAGTTGTCTTATGATTTCCTCTGTCAGTGCCATTAATTCAGAAGTTTTCATTTTAGCTTCCTGTCTTCCATGCTCCTACTATGATGGCCCATTAAGCTCCACCTAAAGCATCTAAACATTTTTTTCTAGTACAAGGTCCCAAAGTCTTCCATATTCCTCCAACAAACATCATGGTACACTTGTCACAGCAATACTCGAGTTCCTGGTACCAAGTTCTGTCTTAGTCACTGTGAAGAGGCACCATGATCAAGGCAATCTTATAAAAGAATTCACTTAATTGGGGGCTTGCTTACAGTTTCTGAGTCTATTATCACATCAGGCAGAATGGCAGCATGCAGGCAGAATCCAGAGCTACCTACACACACACACACACACACACACACACACACACACACACACACAGAGAGAGAGAGAGAGAGACAGAGAGACAGAGAGACAGAGAGAGAGAGAGAGAGAGAGACAGAGAGAGAGAGAGAGAGAGAGAGAGAGAGAGAGAGAGAGAGAGAGAGAGAAGACTGGGCTTGGCATAGGTTTTTGAAATTTCAAAGCCCATCTTCAGTGACACACTTCTTCCAAGAAGGGCACACCTCCTAGTTCTTTTAATCCTTTAAAACAGTGTCACTCCCTGAGGACTAAATATTTAAATATGTGAGCTTATAGGAGCCATTCTTATTCAAACTACTACACAAATAGTGTGTAACTTAGGTCTTTGTGCTTGGAAGGTTGTCCCTATTGATTACTAGTTGATTGGGAGCATCAGAAAACACACTGTGGGCAGCACCATCCCTAGGTAGGTGGGCCCAGGATGTATAACTACGGAAGCTAAGCAGAAACCACCAAAGAGTAAGCCACGGAACAGCTTTTCTCTGTGGTTTCTGCTTCAAGCTCTTGCCTTGAGTTCCTGCTTTGGTTTCCATTGATGATGGGCTAAATGTTAAGTTGAAGTGAACCCTTTCCTCACTAGTTGCTTTTGGTCATGGTGTTTATCATAGCAAAAGAAAAAGAAACGAAACCACAAAGCAGTCTCTCTACTCACTGAGCCATCCCCAGCCTCAAATAGCACATTCTGAGAGGAGACTTCTAGATCTTCAGTACATAAAACTAGAAGTTAAAATTTTTCATTTTAGGTGTATGGATGTTTTGCTTACACGCATGTCTGTGGACCACACGTGTGCAATACCTCTGGAGTCCAGAAAAGATTTCCTGGACCCCAGTAGGAAGCTGGGCATGGCTGTGTGTATCTATAACCACAATTTTGGGGAAAGGTGGACACACACAGATTGTGGTAGTTTGCTGGCCAGGCAGCCTAGCAGAATTGGTGAATGTCTACTCAGCTAGACCCTGTCTCAACATGCTAAGGTGGAGCATGATAGACATGCTATGTAACATCCTGCTCTGATCTCTGAATGCATGTGCACATATCTGTACATTAATGTGAAGCTACCACACATCCCTGAATACTATGTATGTGTACAAAACACAGACACAGTTCCCATTTTAGACTTTGTAGCTTTTAATGAAATATGGCTTCACATGATAATTGTTTTGCTGTGTGACAAACATCCCCAGAACTTAGTGGCTTAAAACAGCAAACTATTTATTTTGTGGGTATACAGGTGTGAAGGCATCTGTGCTTGTGCACATGTAAGTGAGCATGCATAGGTATGTGTGAATGTGTGCATGTGGAAGCCAGAGGACAGCCTTGGTCTTGTTCCTCAGGTGCTGTCCCCCTACTCCTCCTGCTCCTCCTTGTTCTGAGACAGTCTCTTGTTGAGATTTGGTCTTGCTGTATATTGTAATGCTAAGTGCAGACAGGCCCCAGGACCTGGAGTCTGCATGTAGACCCAAATGATCCCGCCCCCAAGTAATTTCTGATTGGTAAATTAAGATGCGGACAGCTGGGCAGAAGAAATATAGGTGGGGCTTAGGTTTCCCAGGCTTGGGGTCAGAGGAGGAAACATGAGGTGAGAAGAAAGTGGAGAAGAAGGAGGAGGAGGGTAAGGAGGAGGAGGAAGAGGAGGAGGAGGGGGAGGAAGAGGAAGAGGAAGAGGAAGAGGAAGAGGAAGAGGAAGAGGAAGAGGAGAAGGAGGACATGGGTTAGGAGTCAAGAAAACATGGTCCTAAGTGTTGTGTTTTATAAAAAAAGAAAGAGAGGCCAGGATATGTTTTGATAGAGGTGGGGTATGGTGAGATGGAATAGAGTTTATTTAGGGCATGGGAAGTGGAGTTTGCAAGGGAGTACAGACAGACAGACAGACACATACACAAGGAGAGATGGGGGGGAGGCCAACCAGAAACGCATTGAGAGAGAGGGTGAGGGGAAAGTGGAGAAAGGAGTCAGAAGAGAAGGGGCAGAGAGTAGGAGATTAAAAGGAAGAAGAAGAAGAAGAAGAAGAAGAAGAAGAAGGAGGAGGAGGAGGAGGAGGAGGAGGAGGAGGAGGAGGAGGAGGAGGAGGAGGAGGAGGAGAAAAGGAAAAAACAGCCCCTTTTATCATAAGCCAGGCATACCTGGCTGTTGTCAGGTAACTGTGGGGTGGAGCCTAGAAGGAATGCTAAAATTCCTCCATTTTGGTTTAATTAAAAAAGGAAAAACTAGACAGAGGTATTGGTGAAGCAGGAATAGGGTCATCATCTTTAGCTACTTCTGATGACTTTGGAGAGAAGAGTCTCTGGGAAACCTAAGAAAATGGGGATGGGTATGTTCGTCCAGGCTTAGGAGAGAGTTGGCTGTTTCCTTGCTGTTCAGGGTCTGTAGAATCATCTGTGGGTAGGAAGAAGCAGGTCCAGTAGAATCATCTGTTTCTGTGAGAGTAGATTGGAACATCTGTGGGTTGCTTCTGTGGAGCTGTCCTGGAGGTAGATTTTGAGTAAATGCCTGGATTTGGCAAGATGCTGCAACACACACACACACACACACACACACACACACACACACACATTACAGGTTGAGAATAAAGTACAACTGGGAGAAATTTTTTTCTTTCATTTACATTTGAAATCCTAAGGTCTTGGTGGTTGAGTTGAGGGGAGTTCCAATCCCAGGGAACAGGAGAGGATTCCCATCCATTGGAATAAATAACAGGTACAAACTTGGGCTAGTGTACTGGCTGGTTTTGTGTGTCAACTTGACACAGGCTGGAGTTGTCACGAAGAAGGGAGATTCAGGTGAAGGGGTGCTCCCATGAGATCCAGCTATGGGGATTTTCTCAATTGGTGATCAAGGGGGAAGGGCCCATTGTGGGTGGTGCCATCCCTGGGCTGGAAGTCTTGGGTTCTATAAGAGAGCAAGCTGGGCAAGCCAGGAGAAGCAAGTCAGTAAGTAACATCCCTCCATGGTCTCTGCATCAGCTCCTGCTTCCTGACCTGCTTTCCAGTCCTTACTTCCTTTGGTGATGAACAGCAATGTGGAAATGTAAGCTCAATAAACCCTTTCCTCCCCAACTTGCTTCTCAGTCATGATGCTTTGTGCAGGAATAGAAACCCTGACTAAGACAAATTGGTACCAGCATAGTAGGGTATTCCTGTGACAACCTGACCATGTTTTGGGGAGGACTGTGGAAGGACTTTGGAACCTTGAGTTAGAAGAGCCATTTGGTGTTAAGAGCTCTGTGGGATGTTGTGTAGGAGCTTGGAAGATAATGTTGAGAACAGTGCAGAAGATGGAGGCCTGGCTTGTGAAATTTCAGAGGGAAGATTAAAGACTCTTATCAGGGCCGTTGCTATTTTGATTGTGAAGATTCTGTGGTTTTGGTTATCTGAAACTGAAGAATCAGCTGTGATTAACAAGATACCAGAATTACTAAAGCAAAACCTTTGTATTACTGGAACTATTGATGCTGGTTAGCCGGAGCTAAGAGATTAGTGGTGATTAAGAAGAGACCAGCATCACTGAAGTGAAATCTGGGAAGTGTTTTCTGAGAGCACAGAGGCTATGTTCCAGAGATAGCCAGGGTTGTACCTTGTGCTACAGCTGGACTTGGTAATGTGTAAGAGTTTTGAAGGTTTTGAAGGCCTGAAGGGGTCATGAAGAACAGCCAAAGCTTAGCACTGTTGAGGCCATGGAAGACCATTGGTGAAAGTGCAGCCTCAGTTGCAGTTGATGGCCCAGGACTGAAGGGATCAGGCAAAGGAGGTGAGGCTTGGCACCATGAAGAGAGCCTATGAAGGCTATTGGTAAAGCCCAGTTGCAGTGGAAGACAGCAGTGTTTTGGAGATGACAATACCATGAGATGACCACCAAGAACAGCAGCAGCAGTGGAGTACAGGCATCTGGAGCCTAGAAGACAAGGTGTGTGCTACAAAGAGCAGAGATGGAGAAGTGACCCAAGTCCTTGGAGGAGCCTAGAAGATCATGAGTGGATCCCAAATATTGGACGGTTGGAGTTTGATTTTGCTTTTGATTGTGACTGTGCTCTGATATTTTTCCTTCTTGAAAGAAGAAGGTATTTTAGTGGAGCCCACAGGTAAGAGAACTTGAATTTTTAAAAGACTTAGAATTTTAAAAGATATTGGATATTTTAAAGGGATTGAACTTTTCATATGTAAAGACTGTGGGACTTTTAAAGTTATTTAGATCTTGGGGATGAATAAGAAAGTAAGGTTTGAGGCTTAATAGTGATGTGTTTGTGTGTCAAGTTGACAAGGGGTCAATTGTACTGGCTGGTTTTGTGTCAACTTGGAAGGGAGCTTCAGGTGAGAGGGTGCCTCCATGAGATCCAGCTGTGGGGACTTTCTCAATTGGTGATCAAGGGGAGAGGGTCCATTGAGGGTGGTGCCATCCCTGGGCACCATGTTTTGAGGAGGACTGTGGAAGGACTTTGGAATTTTGGGCTAGAAGAGCCATTGGGTGTTAAGAACTCAGTGGAGTACAGACAGCTGGAGCCTAGAAGACAAGCTATGTGCTGCAAAGAGCAGAGCTGGAGAGGTGATTCAAGCCCTTGGAATCCAGAGATGGTAAGTGGAACCCAGATACTGGACGGTTAGAGTTTGATTTTGCTTTTGATTGTCACTGTGCCCTGATATTTTTCCCTCTTGAAAGAAGAAAGTATTTTAGTGGAGCTCCCAGTTAAGAGACTTTGAAATGTAAAATTTAAAAGAAAGGGTCTGAAACTTTAATATGCAAAGGCTGTGGAATTTTAAAGTTTTTTAGATCTTGGGGATGAGTAAGAAAGTAAGGGTTAAGGCTTAATAGTGATCTGTTTGTGTGTCAAGTTGACAAGATGTCAATTGTACTGGCTGGTTTTGTGTGTCAACTTGACACAAGCTGGAGTTATCACAGAGAAAGGAGCTTCAGGTGAGAAAAATGCCTTCATGAGATCCAGGTGTAAGGCATTTTGTCAATTATTGATCAAGGGAGGAGGGCCCCTTGTGGGTGGTGCCATCCCTGGGCTGGTAGTCTTGGGTTGTGCAAGAGAGCAAGCTGAGCAAGCCAGGGGAAGCAAGCCAATAAGAAACATCCCTCCATGGCCTCTGCATCAGCTCCTGCTTCCTGACCTGCTTGAGTTCCAGTCCTGACTTCTTTTGATGATGAACAACAATGTGGAAGTGTAAGCTGAATAAACCCTTTCCTCCCCAACATGCTTCTTGGTCATGATGTTTGTGCAGGAATAGAAACCCTGATTAAGACAAGGGCCAAGCTCATTGTGGGTAGGGCCACCCCTGGGCCCAAGGTTCTGCGTTCTATTAGAAAGCAGGCTGAGCAAGCCATAGGGAGCAAACCAGTAAGTAGCATTCCTCCATAGTCTCTACATCAGCTTCTGCCTACAGTTTTCTGCACTGCTTAAGTTCCTGCCATGATAAACAGTGATGTAGAAGGCTAAGCCAAATAAACCCTTCCATTTCCAAGTTTCTTCATAGCAATAAGATGCTGAGACAAGCCCGAAAGCTTTCCTTTTATCCCCCTTTATTGAAGGTAGTTTTTAAAATACAGTGTATCTTGATTATAATTTTCCTTCTATCTACTCCTCCTAGCTCCCTCCACACCTTCTCTCCTTGTCTCTCATTAGAAAACAAATAGGCATCTAAGGGAAAAATAAAATTAATAAGACAAAGCAAAATCAAACACATCAGAAATAAAAGAGCCCAAGAAGTCACAAGAAACAGATAAAGACACAAAGACCTGCTCATTTGCACATTCAGAAATCCCATAGAAACAAAAAAGGAAGACATAAATGCACAGGTCCTATAGGTTAAAAAATATGAAGATTACAAATAAAAATATGTTTTAGAAAGAAAAAAAAAGTGAGGACAGGGAAGAACCTCCAAAGATGCTTTTGAGTTTGTTTTCTGTTGGCCACTTACTGTTGGGCATGCAGCTCACCCGTAAGAGTAGTTTGTTATCCTAGTGAGTCTCCCACTGAGGAAATTAAATTTTCATTTGCAAGTGGATATCAATTAGAGATTGCTTCTGGGTTAGGGATGGGACCATGTGTCCACTTCCTGTTTCAACTCCAGTAACCCATCTGGTGTAGACCTGTGTAGGCACTATGCATGCTGCCATTGTCTCTGTGAATTCATGTGTGTGTTGGTCCTATGCATCTAGAGGCCTTTGTTCCTTGGGGTCCTCCAACCCCTCTGGTTCTTACACTCTTCTGACTCCTCTGCTTCAGGGCTCCTGGAGTCTGGAGGGGGTGCATTTAATGGAGACATCTCATTTAGGCTTGAGTTTTCCAATGACTATTACTCTCCCCATACTGTTTGACTTTGGGTCTCTGTATTTGTTGCTTTACTGCAGAAGGAAGATTCTCTGATAATGACTGAGCAAGGCACTGGTCTATAAGTATAGCAGGATGTTGTTAAGCATAATTTTGTTGGTAAGTTCTTTTAGTATGTTGTGTTGTGAGTCCCATGTCCCCTCTACCACAGGGCACGGCCACTCAGGGAAGTAGGACTCGGGAGTTGACTGCACTTACCCCATGCCATAGGTGGGCAGGTTTTGGGCTGTAGGGAAGCCCTGGGATACCACTCCGGTGGTGGGAAAGCACAGTCTGAGGCATGGAACAGCTGGAGCTGGCTCAGGGGTCCCTGGGACCTGTGAAGAGGCCAGGGCCATCTGGTTCTCAAGCTCTTGGACATCCAGGCACCACTGGGAGTCTCAGTAAAGCTGAGAATAGAGTGGGGGCCTGTGGGCTGGATCTAGCCCAGGGCCGGAGGTTAGGGGGTAGCTCCAGCTGGTTCCTCCCGGAGAGTCCTCGGTTTGACTGCTGGCTTGGGCTTGGCTTGGTGGCAGTCATGGCTGGGAACTCAGAGAGGCCGTCTATGGAAGATTAGATGGCGGCTCTATAGGCAAAGGCCTTTTCCATGGCTCTGCATGGAGATCCCAATGAAACCAGGCAGTCCATGATTTTAAGGCATTTATTGTCATGGTGGAAAGTGGATGAGTGAAACCGTACCCCACTTCTCAGGGTGGTCTTGAGATTAAATACCCTTTGCAGGAAGAAATGTTTGCAAAGGAAAGCTTATTGGCTAAGCCCTCCAGGCCTTTAGGTACCTCATTAAAATGGAGATTTGTCTTCAACCTACGTGACCATAGGTCATGTCCACTACATGTGGAGGGCTTGGGGTGTTGCCCTTAAGTAACTGATGACCACAAATCTATGGGGGAGTCTGCGGCTAGTGACAGGGGCCTGGTGCCCGGGAGCACGCAAAGCTTCTACCATCCCTTCAGGGTCTCCAGATGTTTAGCCTTAGCTCAACCGGACAACATGCTACCTTTCATGGTCCCACAGTAGAAGAGTAGCATTTGGTGTTCTATTAGGTCCCTGGGCTATCTAGTTTTAGGTGCTTGATCACCAAAGCACTGTCAGGTATGGGTTCCATTTCCTGGAACTTGAGTTAAATCAGATATTGGTTGGTTACTCCCATAAGTTTTGTGCCACCATTGCAGTAGCATATCTTGAAGGAAGGACACACTTGTAGTTTATTTTTCCTTTGGTACCATGCAGAGTACCTTCCTGTATCAAAGAGACTAGCACATAGGGTGAAGGCTCTATGTAGGTGCCGGCTCAATTTCTCTATGTTCACTAGGTTGTGTAGGTGTTGTCTTCAGCAATCGTTTTGTCAGTTTGTGGAGAGCAACCTATAGACCTGGAAACATCCTGGGTTGTTTGGGGCTTCACACAGGACTCCTTTGGCCAATACCTCAATGAGATGTAACCCTTTCCTGATCTTAGCAGCTTTAACTGGGGACAAGAGATGTCCAATTGGAGATCTCTCATTATTTGGTGGTTTTATTTAGACTGCCTTCATATTGTACATATCTTTAGAAGCTACTGTATTCGGTTTCCATAATACCCCCTCAATGACCCTTACTTTTAGCGGCTGGCTTTCCTTGTATTCCCTTCCTTGTATATCTCTTTCCTCTAGGTCCCTACTCAATCCTCCTATTCCAGCCCCCCATTCATTCATAACTATCAATTTTATTTCATTTTCCTAGGGAAATCAATCTATCCCCTTCTGCCAGGTTCCTTATTCTATTCCTAACTTCTATGGTCGTATCTGTGGATTGTAGCTGTCTTTCTGGGTTTGGGTTACTTCACTCAGGATGATTTCTTTTTCCTGGTTTACCTGTGGATATCCATTTACCTACAGATTTCATTCTTTTTAACATCTAAGTAACATTCCACTCTCTAAACGTACCTTGTTTTCTTTATTCATTGCTTATTGGCTGATGCTTAGGTTCTTTCTAATTTCTGGATATTATAAATAAAGCATCTATAAACATTGTCGAGAAAGTATCCCTGTGGTAGGACTAAAGCATCCTTTGGGTATATGTGTAAGAGTGGTATAGCTGGATCATGAGGTATATCAACTCCTAGTTTACAAAGAAACTGCCACACTGATTTCCATGGTTCCTGTACAAGTTGTAATTCCTATACCAATAACTGAGTGTGCCTTTTACTCTACATTTTCTCCAGCAAGAGTTATTATTTGTTTTATTGATTTTGGGCATTTTTGTCTGGTATAGTTCTTCCTATGGGGTTGCAATCGCCTTCAGCTCCTTCAGTTCTTCCCCTAATTCTTCCGTAGGTGTCCCCAAGCTCAGTCCAATGGCTAGCTGTAGGTATCTCCATCAGTCTCAGTCAGGTACTGGTAGAGCCTCTCAGAGGACAGCCATGCTAGACTCCTGTCTGCAAGCACAAAATGGCATCAACAGTAGTGTCCGTTGGGGTTTAGTGCCTGTGCATGGAATGGATCCCAAGTTGGGCAGGTCTCTGCTCCATTTTTGTCCCTGCATTTTCTTTAGTCAGGACCATTTCTGGGTCAAAAATTTTGAGATGAATGGGGGGGACCCATGCCTCAACTGGTGGCCATGTCTATCTACTGGAGGTGGTCTCTTCAGGTTCCATCTCCCTACTGCTGGGCATTTCAGCTAAGGCCATCCCCATTGGGTCCTGGAGCCTTTCACATCCCTGGGTGTCTGGGATTTTCTAGAGGTTCCCCCCCCATCACTCACCCCACACTGATGCCTATGTCTATTTATTCTCCTGGCCCTCTGGACTTCTCCCCTGTGTCCCCCCATACCTGATTCTGCCCCTTTCCCCTCTTCCTCCCCTCTTCCACACATCTCCTCCCCCTCTCTGTCTCTGGTGATTACTTTGTTCCCCTTTCTAAGTGGGGTTTAAACATCCTCAATTAGGCCTTCCTTCTTGTTGAACTTTTTATGGTTTGTAGGTTATATCATGGATATTCTGAACTTTTTGGCTAATATCCATCTATCAGTGAGTACATACCATGTGTTTACTTTTAGGACTGTATTACCTCACTCAGGATGATATTTTCTAGTTCCATCCATTTGCCTGCACATTTCATGATGTCTTTGTTTTTAATAGTTGAGTAGTATTCCATGGTGAAAATGAACCACAGTTTCAGTATTCAGTCTTCCATTGAGGGACATCTGGGTTGTTTCCAGCTTCTGGCTATTACAAATAAGGTTGCTATGAACATAGTGGAGTACATGTCCTTGTTATATGGTGTAGCATCTTTTGAGTATATGCCCAGGAGTAGTATAGCTGTGTCTTTAGGTAGAACTATTTCCAGTTTTCTGAGAAACCACCAGATTGATTTCTAGAGTGATTGTTTGAGTTTGCAATCCCACCAGCAAGGTGTGTTCCTCTTTCTCCACATCCTTGCCAACATCTGCTGTCACCTGAATTTTTGATTTTAGCCATTCTGACTGGTGTGAGGTAGAATCTCAGGGTCATTTTGATTTGCATTTCCCTGATGACTAAGGATGTTGAACATTTCTTTATGAGCTTCTTAACCATTTGAGATTCCTCAGTTGAGAATTCTGTTTCACTCTGTAGCCCAATTTTAATTGAATTATTTGGTTTTCTGGAGCCTAACTCCCTGAGTCTTTGTATATTTTGGATATTAGCCCTCTATTGGATATAGGGTTAGTGAAGAGCTTTTCCCAATCTGTAGGTTGCTGTTTTGTCCTATTGACCGTGTTTTTTGACTTACAGACACTTTTCAGTTTCATGAGGTCCCATTTGTCAATTGTTGACCTCATAGCCTGAACCGTTGGTACTCTTTTCAGAAAAATTTCCACTGTGACAATGTGTTTGAGGCTGTTTCTGACTTTATCTTCTATTAGATTCAGTGTATCTGGTTTTATGTTGAGGTCCTTGATCCACTTGGACTTGAGCTTTGACCCAGGTGATAAATAGAGATCAATTTGTATTGTGCTATATTTGGACTGCCAGTTAGGCCAGCCCATTTGTTGAAGATGCTTTCTTTTTTCCACTATATGGTTTTGTCTTCTTTGTCAAAGATCAAGTGTCCATAGGTGTGTGGGTTTATTTCTGGGTCTTCAATTCTATTCCACTGATCAATCAGTCTGCCTCTGTACTAATACCATGTGGCTTTTGTCACTATAGCTTGAGGTCAGAGATGATGATTCCCCCAGAATTTCTTTTATTGTTGAGAATTATTTTTGATATTCTGGGTT
This sequence comes from Uromys caudimaculatus, assembly GCA_028551405.1. Classification (NCBI taxonomy): domain Eukaryota; kingdom Metazoa; phylum Chordata; class Mammalia; order Rodentia; family Muridae; genus Uromys; species Uromys caudimaculatus. Next base: position 6,003,446 of record CM052721.1, on the reverse strand, counting down.
TCTTGCCTTTCCATACAAGTTGAGAATTGCTCTTTCCATGTCTGTGAAGAATTGTGTTGGAATTTTGATGAGGATTGCATTGAATCTGTAGATTGCTTTTGGTAAGATGGCCATTTTTACTATGTTAAGCCTACCAATCCAAGAGCATGGGAGATCTTTCCGTCTTCTGAGGTCTTCTTTGATTTCTTTCTTCAGTGCCTTGAAGTTATTGTCACATAGATATTTCACGTGCTTGTTTAGAGTCCCACCAAGATATTTTATATTATTTGGGCTATTGTGAAGGGTGTCATTTCCCTAATTTCTTTCTCAGCCCATTTATCATTTGTATAAAAAAAAGGCTACTGATTTTTTGAGTTAATTTTATATCCAGCCACTTTGCTGAAGTTGTTTATCAGCTGTAGAAGTTCTTTGCTAGAATTTTTGGGGTTGGTTATATACGCTATCATGTCATCCTCAAATAGTGAGTGGTACGTTGGCGTCTTCCTTTCCAGTTTTTATCCCCTTGATCTCCTTTTGTTGTCTAATTGTTCTCGCTAGAACTTCAAGTACTATATTGAATAGATGGGGAGAGAGTGGGCAGCTTTGTCTTGTGCCTGATTTTAATGTGGTGGCTTCAAGCTTCTCTCCATTTAATTTGATGTTGGCTGTTGGTTTGCTGTATATTGCTTTTATTATATTTGGGTAAATGCCATGAATTCCTGATCTCTCCAGTACTTTTAATATGAAGGGGTGCTGTATTTTGTCAAAGGCTTTTATATCATCTAATGAGATGATCATGTGATTTTTTTGAGTTTGTTTATATAGTGGATTACATTGATGAATTTTCATATATTGAACTATTCCTGCATCCCTGGGATGAAGTCTACTTGATCATTGTGAATGATCATTTTGATGTGTGTTTTTGATATGGGACTGTTTAGATGGTTTATCTGATCCTGATTTAACTTTGGTACCTGGTATCTGTGTAGAAATTCATCCATTTCATCTAGATTTTCCAGTTTTGTTGAGCATAGGCTTTTGTAGTAGGATCTGATGATTTTTAAAATTTCTTCAGTTTCTGTTGTTATGTCTCCCCTTTCACGGCTGATGTTGTTAATTTGGATCCTGTCTCTGTGTCCTCTGGTTAGTCTGGCTAAGGGTTTATCTACCTTGATGAAATGCCACATAAGCCTCAGGGCCTCAGCTTTTAGGTATAGGAGGCTGTTCCTATGCCTTTATCACCAAACAGAATACAGATGGGAAGATCCTGATGAATCTACTGGTCTAATATGCCCTCCAATCACCAACATCACCACCATCTTCTGGAGAGAGACATTTTAAAAGCCCTAGAAATTGTGCTTGCTAGCCAACCAGAAAGGAATTGCATCAGCGTAAATGATTATTCCCATAAAATAATTAAACCAAAAGAGGCTTAAAAACTCTACTCCAAATCACTCACAATTCTAAGAACCACTGTTAGAGCTAATACTCTCTGTCTTGACAGACTTTCTAATGAGCCTATCTGGGTTGAATGACCTCAATCAAGGGAGAAACTCACGTGTTCACACAGTTAGTAAAGGAACGACAACCTCAGCTTATTCACTATTCTTGCATTCCATGGAAAACCCCCGTGTTTGCTACAAAAAAAGCTCAGAGCAATAGAGACTGCTACAGGTTTAAAGGCAATTAACAAAACCATTCAAGTCTGTGATTCTCCCCAAAGGGGGCTGCCACATGTCTCAGCCATCCCTGCCAATGCCCCTTTCTTGGCAATAGATATCAAAGACTGCATTTTTCTATCCCTCTCCACTCCCCGGATTGTGGACACTGTGTTTTCAGTACCCCACCCTCTTAATAACTCTGGGCTTGCCTTAGGATATGAATGGATAGCTTTTCCTCAGGGAATGGCAAACAGTTCTACTATCTGTCAAGAGGCTGTTGCCACTGCATCAAAACCTTACTCAGACAAAGGACTCAATATTTACCATTATATGGATGACATCCTGGTATGAGGAAATTCTTCCCCTCTCCCTACCTACTTAAGGGTGAATTAAAATCATCCCTATCCTCCCTTGGATTTAAGATAACCCCCCAAAGGATACAGCTTATCCTACCTATTGCATTCATAGTAACTGAAATCTACCTTCCCTCAATATGACTTTCCAAGCCCAAACTCTCCTCCCCCCAAAAAACTTAACTCTGGCTGCCTTCCAGAGCTTTTTGAGTAACAGTAACTGGTTTTGACCTGACTCCCTCTTCCTACAAACATGCTCAGTCATTATCCTCATGAAAAATGCATCTCTGCCTTGCCACTGATGCAAAGGCTGCCTCCCAACTCTTCACCAAAAATTTTATTACAGGAACACCCCCTGGTTTACACTGATGAGAGCAAAAAGGGGACTGCTGCAGTCATCTATCACTTTCCCAATGATCTTCCAACCACATGCTTCAAACAATTATGTCAGCACTCCCCCCAGTGCAAAGAAATGTAGGTCATTTATTAGCACTCAAAAATCAAGGAACCTTTTAATCTCTTGTTTGACTACTTTTACACTGCAAACTTGCTCCCTTGACTGGCTAGATATTTTGTCAAATTAGATGAAAATTCTCTTTTTCCTTTTCTCTGCATTTCCACACCGCTGCAGGGGAGGACCTCACTATGGACTTGCCATTTCCATGCCCATTTCAAAACCTTCTGCTCACAATGGGAAATTGTGCACCACATGGGGTTCCCCATAACCCCCATGACCAAGGGATAATAGAAAGCACACACCAAACCCTAAAACTTAAAAAAACCAAAACCCAAAAACAAAGCAATAAGCAAATGCTTACCTCTCTAATGTACAATTAGTGATGTCTCTGACTACTCTGAATATATTTCATATTTACAAGAGCTCCAAACATCTCTCTATCTCTTTCCATTGGCACTTACCAGAGGTAACTCATCCCATCCTGGTACAATGGCACTATACCTTGGACAGGATTTGGAAGGTAAAAGACCCCCTCCTTACAAATGGAAAGGGTTTTGTTTGTGTCTTTCCACAGGACCAGCCCAGGTCTATTTAATTGCCAGCCAAAAAAGTCTGATACCACCCCATCTACGAGAAGATTGTCTGTCTCTTGCTGACAGATCAAGGGCTGAGGAGGTGGAGGAAGTACCACCACTACCACCACTGATAGAACAAGATCTCCTAGATGGACAGTTATGACCTAGTGGCAACCACCCAGGCCTTGTGGCCTCCAGTCTTCCCTTTCTTCTATTCTTATGGCTGTTTTTGTTATTCTGCATTCTAACTCCACTATTGCTCAATCTGTTCCTAACACTCCCAATACTAATCACTGGAGATTCTTTGCTAGGAAGACCTAAAACAGACACAATAGAATCATAGGAACCCAGGACTGCCCACTTGAAAGATGCTGGGCCAAGATTGGGGTTCTTCTACACCCTGATTCCATTTTCACTATCCCTAACCCTTTCCTCTGCTTTCCTTACCACAACACAGGTGACTGCCTCCAGGAGTCTCCATATATGGAGGTTTCAGGTATTGGAGATGCTGAATTGAATCCACCAGTCATGGTGGCACTGTGCTCGCCAGCCTTAATTCAGCTTTCCATTGGGAATCCCTGGCAAGAACAATGCAAATGGGAGTTGTGGGTAAGCTCTACCCTAGTAGCTATGCCAAAGACCCCATAGCCAACCAACATATCTTCTATCAGCTTGGCCCTGGCTCCAAGTTATCCACTTTAATATTCTTTAACAGGAGAATCAAACACAAAAGGAGATACAAGCCACCCTCTCCTGGCTATAATACATCCAACATACAGATGATCTCCTTCCCCTACTGACCCACCATAACTCCTCTCAGTGCTTTTTTTTTTTTTTGGACTTCCCTCTCCTGGCCACTATTGGCAGCTGCTCCCATGAACATCTTGGTCCATGAACCTTGTGGGACTTTATCTAAAAGGCAAGTTACAAAGCATTCCTTTTAAAATCTATCCTTCTCTTTTGTCTTGTAGGGTCCTCTTCAAGGTCCCATTCTACATGCTCTGTGACATCACTGACACCAAGCCGCTCTTCTCTGGTGCAATCATATTACCAGTTCCTGCATTAAATCCCCTTTTCAAGGCTTCTGCGTGCCTGTAATGATTGTTCCCCAGGTTTGTCTCTATATGCCTGAAGAACTGAGCTGAGAGAGGACTGCTTACTGAACTGGGTCTCACCATCTTGCTGGGCACCATGAGACCCACTGGAGAGGCCCTTGTCTAAACACACCATCTGGCTGGCAACTTCTAGGATAAGTTTGTTCCAGGATATTTGATCACACTTTGAGGTTGTATACTGGAAAAACCTGTTTCTAATTGTGGTATGGCTCAACCTCAGCACACACCCTTAATCCAAGAGCTTTCTGTTTATTTTGAACAAGATTGAATAAAGTCAACCATAGGTCAAGAGGTCACGCAAGCAACCAGTTGACAGGAAGTGAACATAGGAAAACACCATAGAGAATGAGAGGGAGTCAGGAGGATGGATAAAGAGATGAACAGGAAGTAGAAAGGAGGGACATTTAATTGGAGGTGTATTTTCCTGTATTTCTTTAAGGATGTATCCATTTCCTCTTTAAAGGCCTTTATTATCTTCATAATATTGGATTTGAGACCATTTTCTTGTGCTTCAGTTGTGTTGAAATCTCTAGGGCTTGCTGTAGTAGGATAGCCCTGTTCTGGTAGTGCCATATTGTCCTGGTTGTTGTTGATTGTGTTCTTGGGCTGGCCTCTAGCCATCTGGGGTTTGTTGTTATTATGCTGATTTCTGAGTTTAGCTTTTTGGGAAGGGGTACTTTTTTGGCTGTCTTTTCCATTGGTTTCTGATTCTTTTCTCTACTGGCCTGAGTGGCCTCAGGGTCTAGTGACTAGCTAGTCTTCAGATACAGTATGGTGTCTCCCTAGGGCTTTTTGTGGCTGAGTCACCTCTGGGGTTTTGGGTGCAAATTTTGCCTCTGGAGTTCCTAGTTCAAGCAAAATGGGACATTTCTGGTGCCAAGGAGCTTCCAGGGGAGCAGGTGGGGTTGTGGGCTGAAAAATGGAGTCCAGTCGGTAGGTTTAACTTAAAGGCTGATGAGGAGAGGGGTTAGGAGAATATGGCAGGCAGGGGCTTGGGTCCCTGGTACTAGCAGGCCACTTGCAATGCAGTCAAAGTTGTGCATTTAGAAATGAAGCATAAGTTATGGGGTGTGTTTTATTGCTGTTTGGTGTGCTTTCTGGTGAGTTGGTGAGCAGGGGATTGGGGAGTGGGGGCCTATCTTGTGCCATCGGTTCTGGCAGGCCTTGGGAAAAGCAAAGTTGTAGGTTGCGAAATGGTGTGCAGTTTATTGTTATTGGGTGTGTGTTCAGGTGAGTTTGCAGGCAGGGGCTTTGGATCTTGTTTTCTTTCTTTTTTAAATATCTATCTATCTATCTATCTATCTATCTATCTATCTATCTATCTATCTATCTATATGAGTACACTGTCTCTATCTTCAGGCACATCAGGAGAGAGCATCGGATCCCATTACAGATCATTGTGACCTACCATGTGGTTGCTGGGAATTGAACTCAGGACCTCTTGAACGGCAGCCACTGTTCTTAACCACTGAGCCATTTCTCCAACCCTGGATCTTGCTTTCTGATTGAAGGTTTTATTTTCTGTATCTTTGTTATAGATTTGAGCCCATTAATATTGAGTTATTACTGAAAGATGTTCACTAATTCTTGATTTTTTGTTGTATTTTGGTGTGAGATCCTGTTTTACTGCAATCACTTTGAGCCATTTAATTTTGCTTTAAATAGAAATTATGAGTCAAGAATGTGCATCAAAGAAGCTGTGGTGATTTGAAATGGGATATTCCACATAGGTACATGTATTTCAATGCTTTGCCATTAGGTCCTGCTTGACAGGGATTAGGAGGTGTGGCCTTGTTGGGGAAAGTCTATTCCTGGGGGTAGTCTCTGATTTCAGAAGCCCAAGCCAGGGTTTCCCACCCCTCCCCCCATCTCTCTTTACTGCCTATGGATTCTGTTGGGATGACCCACCAATATTGTACTTACCAGCTATGAAGAAGTGTGTCCCTGTGCCTGTGTTTTCAATCATTAATTGATCTGGTACCAGACTAGCAGGATATATAAATGTTTATCATTTCTTCACCTGCTTAAAAAGGAAAGGCAAGCTGTCCTGGGGAAGTCACATGGTCCACAAAGCCAACTACCTGAGCAATGAATATGGCTTTTTACATAATAAAGGTCTGGCTGCTTGGAGTTGGGGCAGAAAGACCTGTAAAATGTCCGGATGTAGACGGACACAGAGGAAGACAGAAGGTACACAGAACAGAGCTAGAAAGTGGGCAGTGAGAACCACATGGAGACACAATGGTGAAGAAGTCAGATTAAGTAAGAGATTAGCTGAGAGACTGCTCCAGCAGAAGAACACAGTCTTAAACTGTATAGACGTCTCCATGTCTTTATGATTAAACTTCAAGCAGGATGCTTGAAAGCCCCTCAATAGAATCCAGATGTGGATCTGCCAGCAACTTCTCCAGTACCATGTCTGCCTGCATCCTACCGTCCTCTTTGCCATTATGACAATGAACTAACCTCTCAAACTGTAGTCCAGCCCTAATTAAATGTTTTCATTTATCAAAGTTGCCATGGTCATTGTACCACTAAACTACTCTACAACAATGACTAAGACAGAAAAAAATACACTAAGTTGCCTCCTTTTTAAGAGATCAGTTGACTATATATTTTGTCCTTTAGTTTACTGATATAATTCCCATCCAAACTTATCAGCTATAAATATAAACAAAAATATTTTACTGATGATACTTTTTATTTATTTTCTGAGACTATAATTACATTGTTTCCTCTTCTACACATTTTTCCTCTAAAACCTCCCATACACCCTTTGATGCTCACTACAAATTCATAGCCTATATTCTCATTAATTCTTGTTACATATCTATGTTTATATACTCTCATATACACACATATACAGAAGTCTGTATAATACTACATGAAATTATATTTACAGAACTGATCGTTGCTGTTAAGTAATCAATTGGCATGCTCTTGCATGGGGAAGGCTGTTTCTCCCTCTCTCAGTATGTCTTAGTCATCTGTAGTTCTTTGAGTAGATTCTAGGCCTTGTGGGCTTTCCCCCATCTTGGTTACAATGTCTATTGTCATCCTTGTTCAGACATGTTTAGTCAGTCATGCTAGTGAGACTTTATAAATGTGACTTCTGACATTGCCAGGAGAAATTATGTCACTGCAAACTATTGTTTCTCTGGTTCTTAGAGTTTTATTATCCCTCTTCTGCAATGACCCTAAGTCTTAGTTCCAGGAGTTGTGTCGTAGATGTGTCCTTAGGACAGGGCTCTCTACAACTCTTCATTTTGATTGGTTGTGGTTTTCTCTAATGGTCTCTGTCTGTCCCAAAAGAATTTTCCTTCATGAGGATTGAGTACTACACTTACCTGTGGGTACTAGGACAAAGATTTAGTGTCATTAGGGATTATGCTGATTTTGTAAAGTGGTGGTTTTAGTTTCTCCTCCAAGATCCATAACTTGTGTGGAGTGAGCTAGGTTTACATTATTAGTCATGGTTTATCTGCTGTTGAGTAGGGCTTAAGTCTAATTAGACAACTGTTGTTTATCACCATGGTATATATGCCACCACTGCTCCTTTCAGGTTATTATATTGTGCTGATCCTTTGTGTGGTTCATATCTGGACAAGAATGTTGCTGACTTCTCTCCTTTGGAAGCTTACACCACACCAAATACAAAAATATAGTCCCAAAAGATGAGCAGAAAGCACAATTTAGTGTATTCTCTCTTTACTGTACTTTTATTTATTTTACTTCACTTCAGCTCTTTGGTTATTTTCCCTTTTTTTTAAAATTGATAATAGATTCTTCTCTCATAGAGTGAATACATCCATGCCACAGTTTCTTGTCCCTCCACGCCTCCCAGCTAACCCCATGTCAGATCTCCCTCTGATCTATTCCCCTTCCATTGTCAATCCAGAAAAGAGCATGCCTACAAGAGTCTATCAGTCAAATAGGACAAAAGAAGATTCAATGAGAAAAGGCAAAAGCCTTAATATAGAGATATATATGTACTTATTCTTGGAGCCAGGACTATCAGAAGAGAGAGAAGAATATTCAAAGTTTGTATTTCTGGGTCTGGGCTACGTCATTCAATATGTTTTTTCCTAATTTTATCCATTTACCTGGAAATTTCATGTTTATCACAAATTGGTATTTCTTTTTTAATGTAAAATAATTGCATCATTTTATGGCTTCCTTTTCTTCCTTCCAAACATTTCCAAACAACTCTCCCGGCTCTTTTTCAGATTCAACCCTTTTTTCCTTTAAATTATTATAACATACATGTATGTACACATATATGCTCCTAGATATAACTTGTTCTGTCTTGATAATGTTACTCGTATGTATGCTTTTAGGGACGCTCATTTGGTGTTGGATATCTGATAGGTGTGCTCTTCCTTGGGGAAGAGGATTTTGCCTACTCTCAACCTTTATTAGTTCTTTGTAGGTTTTTCTGTGGCTTGAGGCTTATGGTTTGTTCCTGAACCATTTTGGCATGTCTATTAGCATTTTCCTTGTTCAATTCATGCTTATGCAGGCATATTGGTAAGACATGTGTGTAGCTTCTGACATTATTAGGAGACACAGTGTCAGAGTAAACTTGGATCCTCAGTCTGACATTAGGAGACACAGTCTCAGAACAAACACAGATTCTCTGCCTTTTACAGTCTTTTTGCCCCATGTTCTGCATGAGCCTTAATTGTGTGAATTGTTTTGTAGATATAGGAGATGTGCCTGGTCTCCAGAGGTCTGCCTTTTAATTGGTTGAAGTTTTCTGTCATGATCATTGCTGTAGAGGAAAGTTCCTTTGGTAAGTGCTGGACTGTACTTATGTGGGTTTAATAGCAAATATTTTGGTATATATTAATATTATTCTTGTTTATTAAAGTAATGGTCATGGGCTTTCCATTTAACTATATTTGTATATTTATGGATGAATTTAAGTATATAGTATATGTGTTTTTTAGGTAGCTAGTTTATAGTATGATTGCTCATGATTCTTTCAAATAAATCTACTGTCATTACAGCCACTTCTATATTTTGAACCTATCTCCCCTCTTTCTATTTAGAGTCACCCCTTTGCCTTTCCCCAGTCAGATCATGTGTACCTTCCTTTCTACTCCCAAATTGCTTCCTCTAACCTCTTTCTTGGTTTGCACGTTAGTCCAGGGTGAACACTTACATCTGAAAAATTGGAGCTAGATACATTAGAGTAGAGAGAACCATCTCACAATTGTTTTCTGGATCTGGGTTATCTAAATCAATATCTTTGATTCTATTTCCATCAAATTAAGTGTAGCATTTTGTTTATCCATTTATCAGTTTAATGACATTTAGGTGGTCCCATTTCCTATCCATTTAGAACAGCAATGAGCATGGCTGAGCAAAGTATCTCTGGAGTGAGATGTCAAGTCCTTTGAGCATATATCAAGGAATAGTATAGCAGGCTCATATGGTAGATTTATTTTTACTTCTCTGCGAATTCTCCACACTGATTTCCAGAGTAGCTGTACAATTGTTCAAGCCTCCTTTGCCAGAGAGCCAATTCTATGTCTGTCCCCTAGAACAGCTCAACTATCACACAAAGTCCTGTTATCCTCCAAAAGATAAAGACCAATATAAAAATATTTAGTTCATATATTATTTATCTAAGTTACTGACATGTATTGAGTCTTGAATATTTATATTGTCAACAAATTAATAAGTAATATGCATAACTTACTAAAATGTGTTTTTAGCAATAGTTTGAATTCCGAATAGATCGTCTATATGTGAGACACAGTGAAGTGCTCACTTATTTTTTGTTTAAATAGACATGTAACAAAAACTAATAAAAATTAGGCAAATAATTTCATTTTATTATGCTAATTGATTTTATCAGAGACTTAGTTAATTCATCAAAATGATCTTTTTTTTTACACAATGTCTTTTGTTTTTAAAACATCTCAAAGAGTTCTTATCAGGTTCTCTTAGAATAATGTAGCACTTAGGGAAAAAGATACAGCCTAGCAGCCCTGCACTGGAGGCCAAGATGGAGAAGACCTCCACAGCCACCATAGCCTTGGCCTTGGTGCTCTGGTAGACAGGGACAAAGGTGACCCAGACACTGCAGAACACCACCATGCTGAATGTCAGGAACTTGGCTTCATTGAATGTGTCAGGAAGGTTCCTTGCCAGGAAAGCCACAGTGAAGCTCCCTAGGGCCAGGGTCCCTAAGTATGTCAGCATACAATAGAAAGCAGTAACTGAGCCCTTGTTGCATAAAATGATGATATGAGCATGTTCAGAGTATGCATCGGTGTCAATATAGGGTGGTGAGGTTGCCAGCCAGACTCCAGAGATAATAAGTTGGATCAGGACACAGATGGGGATAACAGCTTTATAGATGCCTAAAACAAACAGCCTTCTCATTGTTCTTCCTGGTGTCATGGCCCTAAAAGCCAAAATTACGGTTATGGTTTTGGCCAAAACAGTGGAAAGAGCCAATGTGAACACAAGTGCAAATATTATTTGTTGCAATATGCAGGAGACTGTGTTTGGGTGGCCAATGAAGAGAAAGGAGCATAGGAAGCAGAGGAGGAGGGAGACCAGCAGGATGTAACTGAGAGTAAGATTATTGGCCTTAATGATGGGTGAGTCTTGATGCTTGAGAAAGATCCCCAAAACTGCAGCTGTGCAGACAGAGAAGCCCAGAGCTGTGGAGGCCAGAGACATGCCCAGAGGATCTTCAAAGGACAGGAAGGTCACCAATTTAGGCAGGCAGTGGTTTCTCTCAGGGTTTGGGTATTCTTGAATTAGGCAAGCAGTACACTTCTGCTGATCTGTGGAGGGAAGTGAATTAAGATTTCATATTGCATAATTATTTTCCCATCCCATATTCAATCCATGAAGAATGTCTTCCAATGTTGTGTTTAGCCTGACACATTCAGCTTCATTATAGTGTCAAGATAGACATGAACTCTTTTGAAATCTCATTTCTACTGTGTCTTGCTTACCTAGTGGCAGGCCTTGTGTTCACAGATTTATGACTGGTTGTTTAGGGCAACAAAAGTTAAATCTTTTGCACTCATATTTTGATAACATTTAACTGTCACGTAATCCTTCATATAATTTTTAGACTATTTATTATTCATTCTTCGAGGCTTTAAATATGTACAACGATCACTAATATGATCAAAACTCACTTCCCACACTCCACCACCATGTGCTCTTCTCATTTTTCTCCTTTCTTACCCAATTATATTCTCCACCTCTCATTCTCCCACCATGTGCTCTTCTCATTTTTTATTTTCTCCCTTCCTCACAAATTATATACTTCCTCTCTCTCCCTATCTCCCCAACACAGGAAATACACAGATCCTAATCCATAAAACCGAAATTCAAGTTAAACAAGCAATATATATATATATATATATATATATATATATATATATATATATATATATATATTTCAAACTTCCTCGCAAAATTAAACAAAATGTCTACAAAAATACCTTTGAGTTCATTTTTTTTGTTGGCTACCTAATGATGTGTGTAATTATGGACCTTTCCACTCACACCCCAGTTCCCCCAAAATGAGATGGAGGCTTATTTATTTATGAATAAATGCCTAGGCCATAAGTTGGCTTGTTCTCCAACTAGCTTGTAACTTAAAACATTTTAAACTATTCTGTGTCTACCACATGGCTAGTTACCTCTCCTGAGTTTCATGTATCCAACTTTCTCAAGTCAGGGGTGAATCTCTGGCCTCTGATTATTTCCCAGAGTTTTCATCTCTCTACGGAAACTCCCACCTTCTACTTCTTGCCTTTTACTAATAGGCCATCAGCTTTTGTTTGACTGGTAATGCTTCCAAACAATGTACAAGTAATTATCCCTACAATTGAACATGGGGTCTGTCCTCAAATGCGGTTAATACCCATTAAGAGCACATTTGGAGAAACTGACTTTTCCTTTGACAATGGTTGTCCATTGTAGAAAGCTTCTTGGTTAAGGTACTTCTTGGCTGACTACTGTGATCTGTCTGGCAGAATTTGTTCATGGCTTGTACATGTAGCCATGTTCTCTGTGAATTCATAGACGCATCATTTCTGTTGTGAATGGAAGACAATTTCCTTGGTGTCATCCATCACTTCTGCCTCTTACAGTCTTTGTGCCTACTCTTCTACATGAATCTATAATCCTCAAGGAAAGAGCTTTGATTAAGAGATCACTTTTAGGTCCGAGTAGTCCAAAGTCTGTTGCAGAAATTATTTAATCCTGACCTGTGATTTCTACCCCACCTTTGACCATTTAGTTCCCAGATAAAAGACTCATACAACCTTTATATTTATAATAAGCCTTAAACAACACAAGAGCTGGGCAGATATCTACCCTCTATGCTACTAGAATCTACTTTCCTATCAATAACCCCAACTTATTACTTATTATGTTTCATCTGGGCTGCTCTTAACTCCAGTTGGCCAGCCCTCGGGGCTATATTTTCTTGACTCACTTACCCCATGGCAGCTTCTCCTTCCTCCTCCTGCACCTTCTTTTCCTCATGGTTCCCCTCTGATCTGAAGCCTGGGAAACCTAAACCCCACCTATGTCTGTTCTGCCTAGTTACTGGCTGTTGGCATCTTTGTTTACCAATCAGAAAGAACTTTGGGGCAGGATCACAGGTCTATGTGCAGACTCCAGGTCTTGAAAGGCCCTCACTTAGCATTACAATAGACAGAAAGACCAAACCTCAACAAAATCTATCATTCTCTATACATTGTTCAGGTTGAGGTCTTTCTTTTTGTTCTTAACAGTTGTAAAAAGAAGCTTCTGTGGAAATGACTGAGCCAGTTACTGATCTACTGGTATGACAATATGTCATAAGGAGTCAATATTGCTATGTTCATTTAGGATAATAATAGTATACTATTTACCTCTAGGTCCATGGCCTATCTAGTGTCAGGCTCTTGGCCACATTAGCAGTGTCAGGAATGGGTTATATTTCATAGAACCATAAGTTCAGTAGAAAGTGCTTGGTCCCTCCAAAAGCACTCTCACCAGTGTGTCTTGCAGGCAGGTCCTTTCTATAGGTCCCAGAGTTTGTGTCAGGGAGATGTTATGATTGCCTTTTCTTTCAGTAGCATGCAGAGTACCTTCTAGTACCATAAATGGTAATCAATAGGAAGAAACTTCTAGTTAGGCACCAGCTTGACTTCTCCATGTTTGATGACGTATTTAAGTGCTGTCTTCAGCAGTAGGTTCTTATAGCAGGTTGTGGAGAGTAAACAATAGCCTTGTCAATAGCCTGTGATACTTGGAGTTCTCCAAGTTGGCCTCATTTGGCCAACAACTCAACAATATAAAACTCATTCAGGCACTGGAGGTTTACTTGATGGCATAAGTTGGGCTACTGTCTCCCTTAATATTTAGGGACTCCTTTTAGATTTCTTTCATGTGTGTTATGTTTTTAAACTGTGTCTACAATAGTAGGTTTCCACATGACCCCCTCAAATGACCTTTAGTGTTAGTTGTCCCTGCCTATATTTCCTCTGCTACATTGTTCTTCAGTCCTTGCCCCCATTTAACCCTGATGTGTCTTGCCATAATAATATATTATAATTACCCTTCCTTGGGAGATCCTCTTCTCTCTCCTCTTACTTTACCATGTACATAATCTCAGTGGTTTTTTGGATTATAGCACACATATTGAAGTCTTGATAGCTAGCATCCATATATAAGGAAAGAAACAATTTTTTTTTGAGGTATGGGTTGCCTCAGGTTTTATCTAGCTCAACCCATTGACTTGAGACCATCAAAATTTTATTCTTCAACAGATGAATAATATGTCATTGTGTAAATTACCACTCTTTCCTTATCCATTCATCTACTGATGGATATTTAGATTATTTCAAGTTTCTAGCTATTCTGAGTAAAGTAGCAATGAACAGCACAGAGAAAGTGTCTCTGTAGTATGTTGTAGAGTCTTTCTGGTATAGCCTAAAAGCAGTATAGCTGCATCTTGAGATATTCCTATTCCCAGCTTCCTATGGGGCTACCACAGCAATTTTCATTTTGACTATAGATATTGGCACTACCAATGGATAACTGTTCTCCTTTCTTCACACTACCAATGGATACCTTTCTTCACATCCTCACCAGCAATACTTTTGTTTGGTTCACTGATTTGGCCATTCTGATCAGGGTAAGATGAAATCTCAAAGGGGTATTATTTGCATTTCTTTGATGACTAAAAATGTTAAATAAGTTTTTAGTGTTTTTCAGCCATTTTTCTTTTATCATTTTTTGACTATTCAGAATAACATACATGGAGCTGTAATGGATTGGCCTGATGTTGTTTGTATTTAAATGCTGACTTGGGTCCTCAAAACTGGTTGCTCCAGAGATGAGAGAGTACACACACAGATGCTAGATAAGTGACCCTGACCCCAGTTAATTGTGACCGATAAATAAAGATGCCAACAGCCAATAGTTTGGTAGAAGAAATATAGGTGGAATTTAGGTTTCCAGAGCTTGGTTTGGAGGTCAGAGGAAGAGAAGAACATGCAGGAGAAGCAAGGAAGTGGTCATGGGTCAAGAATCAAGAAAGCTTGGCACTGAGGGATGATCAATTGGAGCTAAAGAGCAGTCCAGAGGGAACATAGCAAACTGTAAGTAATAACTCAGGGTTATCAATAGAAAAGTAGATTCTAACAATATGGAGGGTAGGTGGCTGCCCAGTTCTTGTGTTATTTAAGGCTTCTTGTGAATATAAAGGTTGTGAGTGTGTATTTCATCCGGGAATATAAATGGTCTAAAGCAGGGTAAAAAACCTTGGGCCAAGATTTAAAATTTTCTGCAATATATGGAGCCCAATGGGAGGCAAAAACTCACTTTAAAAAATTAATTTAAGATTTCCAAATAGAAAATTCACACTGTCTCTTTAAGATTAGGAGGCAGGGAGAATTGGTTTCTTAGCAGATCTGTGGGTTTTTTTTTTCTCCCTGAGCCATGCAGGTTCAGGACAAGGACAAAATACTTATGAAAGAAAATTAGTTTTTAGCAGAGCTGTGCAGTTTTTCTCCAAGCTGCGTGGGTTCCGGACCAAGACAAAATACATGCTAAATTGATGCACATAATTCAGGTGTCCATGACATAAGCTAGGACACAGCTACACTTCCCAGGCCAACATGCTGGGTATCGGGCTCGAGATCCAGCTTGTCTTCTCAAATACTTCTAGGTTGCCTCAGCATAGATGATAAGAGCCCCTAATTATACAAGGAAGCCCTGCTGCTCAGAGAGCAAAAGGCAAGGCTACATGCCTCCCCAAAAAAGAGTAAATAAAAATATAAAAAGCTATTAATTTAATGTATATAAAGAGAAATTGAGTATAAATATGTATATATCCACAAAGATATTAATCTCCATAGAAGGGAAAAATAAAATGTACTTTTTAAAATAGAAAATAAATAAAAATATAGTAAGTCAATACTATCACAAACAATTGGGTTCTTTGAATGTGGGCTCCATGAGAACACTGAGACTATGTAGCCTAACATATAACATATTGTTGGCCTAAAAATAGGCTCATATAGTAAATAAAAGAAAATTTAAAGTTAAATAGAAAAAGATATCAATTTAATTTACATAAAGAGAAAGGGGATGTAAGTATATTTATCTACAGAGATATTAATCTCCATAGAAGGAGAAATAAATGAAAATTTATTTAATTGTTTTTAAAGATAGAAGGGAGAAATAAACAGAAGTTTCTTTAAATGTTTTTAAGTATGCATAAATGAATAAATGAATCCAGGCCTGTGATCTCAATGTGTAGGAGACTGTACTGGCTGATTTTGTGTCCACTTGGCACAAGCTGGAGTTATCTCAGAGAAAGGAGTTTCAGTTGAGAAAATGTCTCCATGAGATCCAGGTGTAAGGCATTTTCTCAATTAGTGATCAAGGGGGGAGGGCCCCTTGTGGGTGGTGCCATCCCTGGGCTGGTAGTCTTGGGCTCTATAAGAAAGCAGGCTGAGCAAGCCAGGGGAAGCAAGCCAGTAAGTAACATCCCTCCATGGCCTCTGCATCAGCTCCTGATCCCTGACCTGCTTGAGTTCCAGTCCTGACTTCCTTTGGTGATGAACAGCAGCATGGAAGTGTAAGCTGAATAAACCCTTTCCTCCCCAACTTGTTTCTTGGTCATGATGTTTGTGCAGGAATAGAAATCCTGACTAAGACAAATTGGTACCAGCAAAGTGGGGTAGTCCTGTGACAACCTGACCATGTTTTGGGGAGGACTGTGGAAGGGCTTTGGAAATTTGGGCTAAAAGATCCATTTGGTGTTAAGAGCTTTGTGGGATGTTGTGTAGGAGCTTGGAAGATAATGTTGAGAACAGTGCAGAAGATAGAAGCCTGGCTTGTGAAATTTCAGAGGGAAGATTAAAGACTCTTATCAGGGCCGTTGCTATTTTGACTGTGAAGATTCTGTGGTTTTGGTTAGCTGGGGCTGAAGGATCAGCTGTGATTAACAAGATATCAGAACTACTAAAGCAAAACCATTGCATTACTGGGACTATTAATGCTGGTTAGCTGGAGTCGGGAAACTGGCAATGATTGGGAAGAGACTAACATCACTGAGGTAAAATTTTCTGAGAAGTGTTTTCTGAGAACACAGAAGCTGCGTTCCAGAAATAGCCAGGGGTGTACCTTGTGCTGTGGCTGGACTTGGTAATGTGTAAGAGTCACCCAGGTGGTACTGGTTTTGAAGGCATGAAGTAGTCATAAAGAGCAGCTGAGGCCTGGGCCCTGTGAGAGGCTGTGGAAGGCCATTGGTTAAGGCGCAGCCTCAGTTGCAATTAATGGCCCAGAACTGAAGGGGTCATGCAAAGGAGGTGGACTTGGCACCATGAAGAGAGCGTTTGAGAGGCTGTTGGTAAAGCCTAGTTGCAGTGGAAGACAGCAGTGTTTTGGAGCTGCCAGTACCATGAGATGACCACCAAGAACAGCAGCAGCAGTGGGTACTGGCATCTGGAGCCTAGAAGACAACGTGTGTGCCACAAAAGGCAGAGCTGGAGAAGTGACACAAGCTCTTGGAGGAATCCAGAAGATTGTGAGTGCATCCCAGACACTGGACAGTTGGAGTTTGATTTTTCTTTTGATTGTGACTGTGCCCTGATATTTTTCCCCTCCTGAAGAAAGAAAGTATTTTAGTGGAGCCCACAGTTAAGAGATTTAATTGTAAAAAGACTTTGAATTTTAAGAGATTGAATATTTTTAAAGGGATTGAAAATTTAATATGTAAGAATTTGCAAAGACTGTGGGACTTTTAAAGTTATTTAGATCTTGGGGATGAATAAGAAAGTAAGGGTTGAAGCTTAATAGTGATGTGTTTGTGTGTCAAGTTGACAAGGGGTCAATTGTACTGGCTAGTTTTGTGTCAACTTGACACAAGCTGGAGTTATCACAGAGAAAGGAGTTTCAGTTGAGAAAATGCCTCCATGAGATCCAGTTGTAAGGCATTTTCTCAATTAGTGATCAAGGGGGGAGGGCCCCTTGTGTGTGGTGCCATCCTGGGCTGGTAGTCTTGGGTTCTATAAGAAAGGCAGCTGAGCAAGCCAGGTGAAGCAAGCCAGTAAGTAACATCCCTCCATGGCCTCTGCATCAGCTCCTCCTTCCTGACCTGCTTGAGTTTCAGTCCTGGCTTCCTTTCATGATGAACAGCAATTGGAAGTGTAAGCTGAATAAACCCTTTCCTCCCCAACTTTTTTCTTGGTCATGATGTTTGTGCAGGAATAGTAACCCTGACTAAGACAGAGACAAAGGTATGAACATAGTTAGGTTTCTTGTAAATCTAAACCCAACCTAATCTAACAAATTTGGGTCAGCTTGGATTATACAGAGAAGCCGTATCTCAATAAATAATAATTGTTTTAAATTGTTTTAGTTATCAAAATAAATATGGTCATAGGTTTCTCTTAAAAAACAGATTTTAATGGTTTGTTGACTCTTCCCATGTGAATTTCCCATATACACCCCAATTCCATTCATCTCCCCATTCCTCTATATCCACCCTCTTCCCCTTCAATGCCTGAAAAAGAAAACAAAATATTAAAATTTAAAAATAAATAAGTAATAAAACAAACAAACAAAAATAGTTTACCATGGAAGCTGCAGTGTGTCATGGCAGGTCACACAGTATGCTGTTTTGCCAAGACAGCTTTATTTTCAGATGTCCATTTAAGTCCAGTCCAGTCTAGTTTAGTTCAATTCAATTCAGTCCAGTTCAGTTAGATGCAGTTCAGTTGAGTTAAGTTCAGTTTGGAGCAGCTCAATTTGTGGAATTGAGAGGCAGTTTTTCTAAGCAGAGAAATTCAATCAGAAGCCAAAAGAAGCCAATTTGAATCAGTCAGCTTGGAGCGGAGTTTGAGCCAGAACAGCTGAATTGAACCAGCCAGCAAGAGTTCAGAAGAGCTATAGAGGGTGAATTTATTCAGCAGTAAGTCTTGGTGGCTGAAACATTCTAGATGTAGGATAGAAGCTGAGGTCTTCAAAGTTCAGGCTTGGAGAAGATTAGATTGTGTGGAGGCTAGAAGCTTCCAGGTCTAGGTCTAGGGATATTAGAATGGAGAAAGAAGCACTCTGGGCTCAACCAAAGTCATGTAAATAAGTTCTTAGATCTTTAAAAGTTCAATCAGCACCCATGGAGCTGCCTCTTTCCAGCTGTGGCATTGGGTGAGCTAGCTGGGGCCGTGCTAGAGTGCTCACCCTGGTGGTGTGGGTGAGGAAGAGCTAGCAGGCTGACCAACTTAGCTACCACCCAAGCCCAGATCAAAGGCTTTGAGTTAGCCCACCCTAACATCTACCCCATCAATGAACTGCTAGAGCACATGAAGGGGTCCATCATGCAGAATCTCCATAAGACAGGTTAACAACAGCATATCCAAGAGTCCTGGCAAGGATCTAATATTGATAGTGTAGCAGAATCCAGAGGTCATAGGTTTCATGGTCATGAGAAAGGTCAAAGCAGACCATACATAAAGAAAAAAGAGGCTGCTAAATTAAATCAGTCTATACTTTTGATGACTTCAGGTGTCATCACCTATGTCTGAACCAAAGACATGCTATTTGGGGAGAGAGGCTCTGTATTTGTGTTAAGATGAAAGAAAAAAAAGGTTTTGGACTCCTTCCTAAGTAATATGGATTAGATATGACTGAGGAAGACCCCCTGAAGATCGTGGTTACAGACAGGAAAGAAAAATTCAAGAAGACCAAACAGGACAGGTAACATGATTTGCTGATCCCTTGGCATGAGAACAGCTTTGAAACTGTCTGAGACATAAAAATGTCTCTAGTCAAAACTTCAGCTATACATAGCCTATAAATCTTGTTGACTACAGAATCCTCAAAATTGATCATATTATCCTTTCATATGTTATGAATGAAGATTTATTACAATTTGGTTATTGATCAAACTAGCTCACAAAAAGACAGTTTTCTTTCACCTGCTCAAACAAGAAACAAAAATTCATCCCTAACCCATCTGTGCACCTCATACATTCCATACAAATATCTTTATAGAACTAAATATTGGTTGTAAGGTTTATATATTACAGAATGAAACACCAAGAGGTATCCCTGACAAGATTCACCCTTGGGAATGCTGAAATGACCTGTTATTCCAGCTCCCTGCAAGATCCTGCCTCAAGTAATGCTGTTTCCAGAGACTTGCTTAGAGAATAGCTTCAAAAAGCTCTGTTAATCCCCGATGACCTCAGTTCATCCAGCCTTTCAGATGGTTCCAGTCAGACTTCAGTTAAGCCCTGATCTTTCTCAACATACAGAGAATGAACAACAAATGCTACAGCTGACCTTCTTAAGACTAACCATTTTTTTTTCTAATTTTCTTGCCCCCAAAAGAGAATTCTTCACCTCAATCCAGCAAGAAAAAAATCATAGAAAATTTTTGTCCTGGTCCCTTAAGTTGGGGTGTTTGGTTTTAGTTGTTTTATAAATTATAGATGTGTCATCATTTAAGGGATAATTTAAAAATAATTATAGTTTTGGACAGGGAGAAATTAAATAGAGAACTTAGACTCAGGGATTTTTGTCTTTCTTTTCCTCTTCTCTATCTTTCTTTCTTAGATAAAGGGAAGGGGGTAAAAGGGAAATATAGTAATATTATAGAAAATAGACAAATAGGGATGGATTATTAAATTTACTCTTAAACGATATATTTTATAGCCATAATCTTATATTGGTAAAAATCTTTATATTTTGATGCAGAATTGAAGTTATATTTTCTTTTATTGGTACAGAAGTTGTATGTTGGTACAGGTTTAAGGTTTTCATTGGTATAAATCTATGTAAATGGATACAAAATTTAAAATTAATTTTATTACTCTTAGATAGGCATTGTGCCTATACAACTCATTTAAGAACCAGTCCTTTTAATAACTGCTAAATTTAAAATAATTAAGTAATGCAAGTTAACATTCAGATAGTCAAACTTATGGTTATATTAGATTATAATTTAGTTAATTACAATAAAATGTTTTCAAGGTTATTCATATAGTAACTGAAAATAATAAATATTTTAACTATTCAGTTATGCTACATATAGATAGATGGTCTTCAAAAGCACCAGAGATCCACAGAATATGATATTTAAAATAATTTCTTTATTAAAAGATCTTTTGATTATGAGACAGATCTCCTTCTGACAGTACCCCCATTCCACTTCAAAAAAGATATTGAACACCAATACCTCCATGTGGAGTATCTTCAATTGTGGCAAGCTAGCCTCTGGGCGAGAAATGCCCTAATTTCATTTATAGATAGAATGCTATCCAGAAAGGACAAATGGGCACAAGATAGCCAACTGCTAAGCTCTGACAAGACAGAGTAAGTTAGTTCTTCATAATTCCTGCTTCACTTAAGGTCTGTAAGATGTTCTGGGCCAAAAGGCTAAAGATGGATGCTCCAACATTATAAGGAATATAGGGGACTGTCCAGGAAGTCAGCTGTCTCTGCCAATTGTTTACATTTTGGAAGCTGTGTCTTTGTGCTTCCTGCATTCTCATCTAATATTTAATTCCTTCTCAGATCTCTAACAGGGTTGAAGACTAGTTATAATCTCACAATTGGACTTAAGTTCAGCATCTAAAAAAGTCTTCTAGATTTAAAAGGATGATTTTTCAGATGGTAATTCAAATTAAAATCAAACATGATTTAGTCACAGAATTGTAAACTCATTGAGATAGGATAAGTAGTAAAGTACTTCATCTAAGTTAGAAAATACAGACTATACTTTTCAATGTAATTCATACTTAATTTTCATAATTATTTCAAAGTAATTGCTACTATATATTGCTTGTTACTATAAGAGAAAGAACCTTTTTAATGGGATAAAAAGAGGGAAATGTAGTGGATTGGCCTGATGCTGCTTGTATTCGAATGCTGATTTGGGCCCCCGAAACTGGTTGCCCAGGAAATAAGAGAGTCTGCATGTAGATGCTAGCTATGTGACCCCGGCCCCAGTTAATTGTGATTGGTAAATAAAAATGTCATCAGCTAATAGCTGGGCAGAAGAGACATAGGTGGGATTTAGGTTTCCTGGGCTTGGGGTTGAAGGTCAGAGGAGGAGTAGAAGAATGTGCTGGAAGAGCAAGGAAGTGGCCCTGGGTTAATAGTCAAGAGATCATGGCCCTGAGGCCTGACCAATTGGAGTTAAGAGCAGCTCAGATGAAACATAGTAAATAGTAAGTAATAACTTGGAGTTATCAATAGAAAAGTAGATTCTAACAATATGGAGGGTAGGCAGCTGCCCAGCTCTTGTGATATTTAAGGTTTGTTGTAAATATAAAGGTTGTGAGTGTGTCTTTCATCCAGGAGCATAAATAGTCTAAGGAGGGGTAGAAACCCTGGACTTGGATTTAAAATTTTATACAACATGCAGTACCATTGTAGGAAGGAAATTTTGTAAAGAAAAGCATTTTGGTTCTCAATGCAATCATACTGATGTTGTTTGAATATTTGAGTAATATAGTTATACTCAAAATATTACATTTTCAAACATCATTATTTATTTACTATTGAACAATCAGTTTGTATATTTTTACAAAGTCAATATTGTGATAGATATAAACTCTGGCAGGGGTTATGATAGTTCTGCTCTGCTCTTTTAGCACTAAAGTTATGGCAGAGCTTATGTTGGGTGGGTGCAGGGTGTTATATTATACTCAGAGAAATACGCAGTACTGTGTCCACTCTCAAACTCATGACTTTGCTTACCTATGTCCAGCAAAATTCATACAACAGCACAAGACTCTTAAATGCATCATGACTTTCCAGTGTTGTTTAAGTACTCGTGAGCAACAATACTATACATTCACCAAATATGTGGCTCTGATGTGTTCAGCATGGACATGATGAAAACAGAGTATGTGTTTTCTTATTGTCTTTTGGTCCTGTGATACTTCCTCTTGCATATATTATAATTTTCTTATTAGTATTTGATATAACTATTTATATAGCTTTCCACCCTCTCTTCCTCTAGGGTCTAATTGGGTGAGTCTCCCAGATTTTACCATTTATGTCTTCTTGCAAGTTCCCATAATCTAGCCTATCTCCTACATCCATTTCCTCAGCTTAGTCTGACCACAACTATCTACAACCAGGGTCTAGGCTTCTATCAGGAACTCTCATACCTACCCTCTCCCACAGGGCCTTCTACTCCTCATTCAAATTTTCCCACACATCTAGATCTTCCACCTTTTCTTCTAGAGCCTGGCCAGGTGAATGTCTCTGACAATCCCACCCATAGAGTCCTCCCTTATCTACACATGTCCTGAATTAAAGCAGAGTCTGGAGATTCTGTTTACACCATAACCAACCACTAGATTTTCTCCAAGAACATTCTTACATCATCAAGCCCAAATAGCCTCTCCTGTGCTACAGACAAAAACAAAGGACTAATTTAAAAAATAGGGCTGGGAGATAAAAAGAGAATTCTCAAATGAATACACACGCAAAGAGACAAATGGCTAGTAAACATTTTAAAAATATTCATTAACCCTAACAATTAGAGAAAGGTAAGTCAAAACAACTTTGAGATTTCATCTTACCCCAATAAGAAAAGCAAAGATTCACAGAAAAAGCAACAAGTGATAAAGTGGACACAGAAAAAATGGAAACCCTCATTTGTCTTTGTTGGGTCTATAAACTCATGCAGCCACTGTGAAATTCTGTGTAGAGAATTCTCACTCTACACAAAAGGCTAAAGATAAATCTATATTACCCAGCTATACCACTTCTTGGTATATGCCCAAACGGCTCCACATCCTGCTAGACAGGCATTTGCTGTGCATGTGAAATACTGCTTTGTTTACAGAAGTTAAAAAATAGAAAGGATCCCAGCTATACCACTTCTGGGCATATACTCAAAAGATGCTCCAACATATAGCAAGGACACATGCTCCACTATGTTTATAGAAGCCTTATTTATAATAGCCAGAAGCTGGAAACAACCAAGATGTCCCTCAACAGAAGAATGGATATAAAAAAATGTGGTACATTTACACAACGGAGTACTGCTCAGCTATTAAAAACAATATCTTCATGAAATTCATAGGCAAATGGAGGGAACTAGAAAATATCATCCTGAGTGAGGTAACCCAGACACAAAAGAACACACATGGTATGTGCTCACTGATAAGTGGATATTATCCCAAAAGCTCAGAATACCCACGATACAACCCACAAACCATATGTAGCTTAAGGATGACCAAAGTGTTAGATGCTTCAATCCTACATAGAACAGGGAACAAAACAATCACAGGAAGTTGAGGGAGGGACCTGGGAGGGAGGAAAGAAGGGGAGGGAAAAGGGGGAGCAAGGTCAGGTATTAGAAGGGACAGGAGAGAAGTACAGAGGGTCAGGAAATTGAATAGAAACATGTAGCACGGGGAATGGACAACTGGGGGTCGCCACTAGAAAGTCCCAGACTCCAGGGAACCGAGAGGCTCTCAGGACCCAGTGGCAATGACTTTTGCCAAAACACCTAACAAAGGGGAGATACAACCTGTAGAGACCACCTCCAGTAGATCAGCACGTCCCCCAGTTGAGGGATGGGGCCACTCATGCATCTCAAAAAAAATTAACCCAGAAATGTTCCTCTCCAAAGGAAAGACAAGCACAAAAATTGGAACAGAGACCACCCCACCTAGGGATCCATCCCATCTGCAGACAAAACTCCCACACTATTGCTGATACCAAGACTAGTCCCTGAGAGGTTTAACCAGCACCTGACCAATACAGATTCAAATACTCACAACTGATCATCAGACGGAGCCCAGGGACCCTACTGGAAGAGCTAGGGGAAGGACTGAAGGAGTTGAAGGGGATTGCAACCCCATATGAAAAACAATATAAACTAACTGGATCATCCAGAGCTCCCAGGATCTAAACCACCAACCAAAGAGTATACATAGAGGGAGCCATAGCTCCAGATACTTATGTAGCAGAGGACTGCCTTATCTGACATCACTGGGAGGGGAGGCCCTTGGTTCTGAGGAGGTTTGATGCCCCAACATAGGGGGATGCTTGAGAGGTGAGGTGGGAGTGTGTGAGTGGGTGGAGGAGCACCCTCATAGAGGCAAAGGGGAGGGGGGGAGAGGGTTAGGAAGGGGGGCTGTGGAGGGGTAACTGGGAAGAGTGATATCATTTGAAATGTAAACAAATAAAATGATTATTAAAAAAGATAGAAAGGATCTCAATGACTCCCAACTGACAAATGGATCATGAGACTGATACTTACACACCACAGAATGCTGTAGAGTTTCAAAGAAAAGTGACATCATGAACTCTGTAGTTATATGGATGGAACTAGTAAAGATCAGGTTAAGCGACAAAGCCTAGATACAGAAATACAAATATTTCATATTCTTTCCTATCTGAGCTCCAAACTTTCAGATGTAAGTACATATCTTGAAGAAACTTCAGAAGATGGGAAAATAAATGGACCGATGCTGGAGCAGAGGGCTGTGGAACAACAGATAATGAAATAGTAGGGAAAACATGACCTAAATGGGGAAATACAAAAGAAGGAGACTCTAATTATGCAGGCAAGGAGAAAACAGTACAGTTGCAGGAGGGAAGAGAGTAAAATAACAGGATGTCTAGAAAACATATAAGCAGTCTGATAAGGAAATGGGAAAAGCATGGTACATTAGGGAAGGAAGAGGTAAGTAGATATAGAATAAGGGGGTAAGTGTGTAAAATATCAATAAGGATGCCCGAAAAAGCTGCAAAGACTCATACTAATAATATTTACTAAAGAACCCTTATAATATGCTTAATGTTTTCATACTTATACAATATATTTTAATAAACCTTTATCATCTGGGATGATGTTGTTCCCTCCAAGACTAAGACTATGTACAAAAACCCTAGTTGCAGACATAGAAATTTTTCTTTAGAGTTATTTGTCAAGGTTGTCCAAGGGGCTCCTAAAACACACAGCCTATTGCTTTTGGCCTTGTTTACCCATGCTGAAGATACTATGTATTTCAGAAACAGGGCCCAGAGACCCCTGCGCTGGAGCTGACCTGAATGTTCTCTCCCTGAAGACTAGATTTCATGATGCCAGAAGACATCGTACAAGCAAATTTCTGAAGGATGGAGGCAACCAACATTCTAACTTTCTATGACAACTATGAACCATTCCAACCAGCATGGCACAGTAATGCCAAGGGTGCAGAAGTGGCATGCCTACCTTGGTAGTAACCAACATCTCTCTAAATTGAACTCAGGAGTTTCTCAACAGCAGGGAAAACAAGCCTCTACCTGAAACCTATGTCAGAGCTAGTGAAGTCATGGCTATTGGAGGAGAGTCTGCAACTACTATTTAATAAACCAGCACAGTCCCTAACATGAATCTGTAAACACTTGCCTTCATTTCCACAGATAAGTGTAATCTTCACCCATTAGCAAGAAAACTTCTTTGCAACAGATTCGTTGAACATTGCACACCAATCAAAATGCAGACTTGTGACCAGCTCCACTGGATAAGTGTGCAATACAATTCCTACACCTAACACCCAGGAAACACATTAGGTTATGAGGTGGAAAGATTGTAAGAATCAGAGTGTCATGGGTTTTTTGGGTTTTTTTTTTTGAGATTTTATCTCCTATTAATATTAGAAACTACATCCATAAGTCCCACCAAAATGACTGCCTAAACATGAGATACTATACTAGGCCAACAGCAACAGACACACGTACACAAAGAACAAGAGGTCCCAACCTGAGACCCATTTCATAAGAGAGAGCCCACCCCTGGCACTATTAATGATATTATTCTATACTTGCCAACAGGATCCTAGCATAACTGTCTTCTGAGAGGTCTTACCCATCAGCTGATGGAAACAGATGCAGCCACGCACAGTCAAATATTAGGCAGAACTGAGGGAATCTTGTGGAAAAGAGGGAGGAAGGACTGAAGGAGCCAAAGAGGTCAAGTATACCACAAGAAAATCTATAGAATTAAACAAACTGAGCCCAAAGGGGTTCACAGAGACTGAACCACCTACCAAAGAGCATTCATGGGATGGACCTAGGCACTCTACACATAAGTAACAGTTGCACAGCT
This sequence comes from Uromys caudimaculatus, assembly GCA_028551405.1. NCBI lineage: Eukaryota > Metazoa > Chordata > Mammalia > Rodentia > Muridae > Uromys > Uromys caudimaculatus. The sequence continues at coordinate 5,976,703 of CM052721.1, read as the reverse complement.
TGGCCTTCATGTGGGACCCTCTAACCACCAGAACAGAGGCTATCTTTGACTCTGTTGCCTGCCTTTGGATCCCTTACCCCTAACTGGGCTGCCTTGTCTAGCCTCAATAGGAGAAGATCTGCCTAGTCTTATTGCAACTTGATAGGCCAAGGGGGTTGATAGCCACAGGAGGCCTCCCGTTCTTTGAGGAGAAAGGGAGGGGCACGGGGATGGGGGAGGTGAGAGGGAAAGACTGGGAGGAGAGGAGGGAGGGAAAGCAATGATCAGGGTATAAACTTAAAAATCTTTAAAAACCAACCAAACAAAGCAAAACAACAAAACCCAAGAGAAAACTAACAATGCTTAGATAGCAAGAAGTGATTGATCTGCCCCAGGGAAGAACATACCAACTGGACATTCAATACCAAAGGGTCAGCCCTGAGAACATATGAAAGTTTTGTCATACAGACCAACCAGTTCTATTTCATAACTTATATGTATACAGATATTTTACTTGAGGAATACACAGCTAGCCTTGATAATCGCACATCTCACATATCATGGGGTTCCCATAGCATGGATCACTGCAAGAGCTGAGATGACCTTTCCATGCGATAAAAGGCAGGTTTTGGAAGTAGAGATATAGATGACATAATACCATGAGAACTGCCACTCCAACCCTCGTGCATTGTGTGGAACCAACGCTGATTACTAATGGGCAGGAGGATGAGTGAAAGAGACACGGAGAACAGTGCTGCCCTATGACACCGCGGCCTCTTCTTAGCTTTCTCCTTCTCCATACACAAGCAGTTTGAGGAAAGGTCTTCTTTTTCTACCTGTTAGGTTGGAAATGTGCTTCTCTGGACAAAACACACAAGAAAAACAGCAGACCGGCCTTCCTTCCTGTAGAATTTTCCAGAACCCTGGGTCACAGCTCTGTGTACATACAGACCGAGGAGTCTGAGGGAAACACAGAAAAACTGGTCTTCATATTGCACATTACTTTAAAATATTTTAAAGCAAAACAACTTAAATGCATACAACCTATGGAAACTGCGTGTTTATAAAGAGCTGTGAGGTCTTTACTCGGGACTATAGAATGTAGAGTTGAAGTTAGCATACTTTCCCATGCTTAATGTTCAACATTACTTTAAGGTGAAAACACTGTAACTCACTTCTACCAGCCTTTGTAAAATGTACAGAATATCTATATTTTCTCTGTTGAGGAAGTAAGCCAGAACTCCTTTCTTGTTGGAATGATGGAATAGTTCAATCGTCCCATACAAGCCCAGTCACTCTTGCCTCTTCAACTTCTACCTTTATATTCTCCATCTTGTAGTAACACACATCCACTCTGATTCCGCTGCAAAGGGAAGCTTACTTTCCCACGAGAGAGGGTTTGGCCATTGGTGGACGGTCACGGCGTTCCCTGAATCATCACATGTTGGTATTCCATAGACACCAAATTAAGATCCATTACTGTGAATTTCACCCTTGAATCCCCAGGCTCAGAATAGTGCCAGGCCATTTCTTTCAAACAGTAGTGACGCCATCACTTAGGATTTTCACCAATTACCTTCTTAGTTAATCACACTGTTGTTCTAACACAACTTTAGTTTGTTAATACTTTAGAAGTTTTGTATGATAGGAAATAGTTCCATCCTTCTCTTAGACCTCCTTGCCATGATTTGGACTCAGTTTCTGTCTCATAAACATCTCTATATTAACAGGTATATGGGAATGGAGAACTGGCTCAGAAGACAAGAAAGCATACTGCTCTTGCAGAGAAATATGAGGTCAGCTCCCAGCACATATATTAGGCAGCTCACAAATATGACAAATATTACAGAAATGACTTATAACAAAATTCAGAATTTATTTCTTCTTTATACAACCTCAAAACCTTAAAAAGACTATGGATATCTGCACATGAATTATGTAAAATGGAATATTCATTGAGCATCAGCATGTATTTATAATAAAAATATGTGCATGCATACATACATTTATGTGCATGTGTGAATGCATACATACATAGAAAACCACACCTATATATAGCCCTGAACACTGATTTATTCATTCACTGCAGGATGAATGAACACACACAAATTCAAATTCAATTCAAACTAATTCTATATATAGGAAAAAGCTAACAGTGTGCATGTGTGTGTGTGTGTGTGTGTGTGTGTGTGTGTGTGTGTATGAAAAATTCAATTTCTCAAAGATTGGTTTGTTTCCGAATTACAAGAATCAGAGCTAAAGAGATGGCCCAGTGTTTAGCATGCTTGCCACATAAGCATGAGCCCTGATCATGTATAAGCGATAGAAAAATGCTGTGTGCCGAAATATATGCCTGTAATCCCAACTTGGTGGTAATGGAGGCAAGGAGACAGTATTGGGCATGCTGTCCAGTGAATACAGAAAAATCATAGATCTTGTTTAAAAATGAAGAGGACAGCGACTGAATAAGATAACCAATGTTAACTGTGGCTTCAATAGGCACATGGACTCACATGCATGAAAATTCACTCACAGCCCAGCACTGGGGAGGCAGAGGCAGGTGGATTTCTGAGTTCGAGGCCAGCCTGGTCTACAGAGGGAGTTCCAGGACAGCCAGAGCTACACAGAGAAACCCTGTCTCGAAAAACCAAAAAAAAAAAAAAAAAAAAAAAAAAAAAAAAAAAAAAAAAAAAAAAAAAAAAAAAAAAAAAAAAAAAAAAAAAAAAAAAAAAAAAAAAAAAAAAAAAAAAAAAAAGAAAGAAAGAAAGAAAAAAAGAAAAGAAAAAAATAAAATTCACTCACAATGGAATTAAGATCTTAGAATGTAGAAATAACTTTAAAATTTCAAAGGATATCATGCAATCAATCTTCATTAGCATTTTCAAATGTTTCTTTACATATTAAATGTTGAAATTTGGCCACACCTGGTTAGAATTGCTTGGCCATTTAATCAGAGATTCATTGATGAATAAGCTTTGATCTTGTGGACTCTTAGAGACAAACTCTCCAACTTTAACTAGAAATGAATGCTGCTTGGTATATTTCATAAAGTTTTGTATGTCATACTTTTCCATATGATTCTTATTCTCATCAAAACTTATTTGGTCCCCAGCAGCGTTTGTAAATTGGATTTTCCTCAGATATGGATGCAGCTGGAGAGAGACATCATTTGAATATGAGTGATGCATACAAATAACTGGTTGATGACTGTACGGGGTGGTGTTGTGTGTCCACTTGACACAAGCTGGAGTTATCACAGAGAAAGGAGCTTCAGGTGAGGAAATGCCTCCATGAGATCCAGCGGTAAGGCATTTTCTCACTTAGTTATCAAGAGAGGAGGGCCCCTTGTGGGTGGTGCCATCCCTGGGCTGGGAGTCTTGGGTTCTATAAGAAAGCAAGCTGAAGCAAGACAGTAAATAACATCCCTCCATGGCCTCTGCATCAGCTCCTGCTTCCTGACCTGCTTGAGTTCCAGTCCTGACTCCTTTGAGGATGAACAGCAATGTGGAAGTGTAAGCTGAATAAACCCTTTCCTCCCCAACTTGCTTCTTGGTCCTGATGTTTTGTGAAGGAATAGAACCCTGAGTAACACAATGGCCCCTAAGAGCCATCCTCTTTCTCTCTTCCTAATCTGACTTTCTTTTCGAAGAGCCTTTCTTTGAGTAATTGTCTCTCTGTTCCAGTGAGATGAACCTTTCTCACCTTGAAATTAATGTAGGAGTTCCCAAACCCAAATAGAAATGTTGTCTAAGGGACGAAACAACATATGGAGCATGTTGTTAGTGGGAACAAGGCCTGTTTCTTTTCCCAGCACCAGAAAAATGTTCCCAATTAGAAAACATAGATGCTTTGGAAATTGGAATAAAATGTAAGCAGCGGTATGTTTGTGGTTTATAGTTGTTAATATATTTACCTTCTTTACGTCACACAATGAATACATGTTTGTATGGTTAGTTAAGTAAATACACATACGTGTAGATATAGAGACCATCTTTATGTGATAATATTAGCAGGACTTTTTGCAAAGCTTCAAACTCATGAAAATTGCATATTACATATGTAGATGTTTTATGTTAATTATACTAAATGAACTGAAGATACTCACTGTCTTCATTTTTTCTTGATTATGTTTGGGTCATGACACTTGCCTTTCAAGTTTGATAGGAACACCGTGTGAAACAAAATTAAAATCCAAGCATGCTTAACTGGATTTTCAAAAAGATTCTTTTATTTTCGTAGATTAATTAATTTTGTTTTTGCATATGAGTGTTCTTCCTGCATGTAGTTGTGTGGACTGCACATGTGCCTGGTACTTGTGAAGGCCATAACAAGGTGTGGGACCCCTGGAAGTGCGGTTACAGACAGCTGTAAGCTGCTATGTAGGTACTATGGACTGAACCTGGGTCTTCTTAAGAGCTTCAGGTACTTCTAACCACAGAGCCACCTCTGGGCCCTAGATTTTTGTTACTTTTATTTTTGTGTATTGCCTACATGTAGCTATGCACCCAAAGTGCATACCTGATGCCTGCAGAGGGCAGTGTTATAGGTTCCTTGGGACTGTAGTTACAGACGTTGTGAGCCACCACGTATATGTTAGCAATCAAATATGCGTCTTCTGCAAGAGCAGCAAGTGCTTCTAACTGCGGAGTCATCCCTCCAGCATGATTTAATTACACATTTAAATTAGTACAATGCTTTAATACTTCAGTTTCTGAGATTCAATGTTGTGTTAAGTAAATAACAACTCATGTTACAAAGGATTGTTGTTTAGGTACTCAGTTATCTGTACAAAAGTGATACAAATTTATCTAATATCACATCTTTGGAAACCATGTCAATCTCTATGTTAAATGTTATTGTTTACCATAATACTAAAAATTTTTTAAAAAGAAAAAAAATACTAAAAATTACATAGTACACTAAACAGAGTTCATTTTTCATTTCTTCATCTTTGACTGAATAGAAAGTTCATTTGACTTGTTCAACAATTTTCATGATGATAACCTAGTTGAAGGTCATAATCAAGGCTCATGGGTACAAATAAGTCCTAAGTTTACACCTGGTTGGTTTCAAACCTAAACATGTCTACTACTAATATTTGGGATATGGCCTACACTCATGGGCACTGTTTGAGTTGTAACATTTCTAACAGAAGGACAGTTTTGGGTTTCACCTTCATTTTACCTTATTAAGAGTAAATAATCTGTAAAAGCAATTATTTTCTCAGGTACTTTTGATTCTAGTACAGACAATTGTTATTTTTCACAAAAGGTTCAATTGTTTTAGGTTAACAGCTGCTGTTGAATATGGTCAACATGTCTATATCTTACGGCATCAGACATATTATGTGAAAATGTGTAAATTTTGATTACAGAACTGGCTATATTTTGACATTAATTATATTTGGATATCTTACAAAATTTCATCTCAAACTAGGAAAACATGTGTTGAACTATGTTCAAATTTAGTATCTTGAAATAAAATCTATCCATCCTCAAATCATGCACCATAATTACAGACACACACCCATTGTGAAAGAAGCCTCTTTCACTTTTCCTTATTCTTTTAGTTATAAGATGAAAATGTGTTATGTGCTTGACCTTAGTAGCTTACTAATAGTATAATTTCCCAAATGCTTTTCTCGCTTATGATGGAGGCTTACCTGCCAAGGAAGAAACCTGTCATGTTTTTTATCTTCATGAGATCCTATTTCTGTCTTTCTCAAAAGCATTTTATGGATGGCATGGGCCACTGCATACACTGCATTCCATATGGAATAGCTGGTCTCTGAAGGGCTCGTTACCTCATTTTCTTCTTTAATCTTCAGAGTAATATTTAGTGGGCAGGGTTTATGATGTCTACATAGCAAAGCAGGAGGTGAGCAATCAAAATTGTCAATCCAGAATTTAGAGAAGTAAAATTCTCCTGGGTAGTGAGAGGGTGTAAGTGCTTCGAGAAAGTTCTTGAAACCGGGGATATTTCTGTTCTTGGAAAACAAGAAACTTCCTCTGAAAAAGTTTATTAAATCCTTCCTCTTATAGAATATAGACTCTAAGTATACTAAATGGTGCTTTGCCATGATCCACACCTTCCTTCTGCTTGACATGAGTTCATTTTCCATATAGAAATACAACAAGTCGTCTATATTACCATAGAATATCTTCACATTTACTTGTGGATGGTGGTTCAAATTCACCAACCAAACCTCAGAGTTAAACTGTATCTTCCAATTTGCTGTGAGACTTTCTGCAAAAGCCACACAGATATCTTCTGATACCATCTCTGCTTTCAGTTGAGAGAGGAACTCCTTTCCCTTCAGATCGTCAGACACAATGACCCCCACCCACTTCCAGCCAAAGTGCAGCAATAAAGAGATCACCCCTTGGGTTAGGGCTCTGTCCTTAGGAGACATCTGATAAAGGGACGGAAATGTGTCTTTGTCCCTGAGCATGGAATCAAAAGGTCCGTATGTGACCTGAAGAAGCAAAGCCAAACCAGGTGATTCTGAGTTTCTAGCTATTTGGGGTCATCACTCTCAGAGAGGAAATATCTTTCACATATGAGGATCAAGGGACTGAATATTGGTGAGGAGAATTCCTTCTATGAGATTAGATGCTCTCTCTCATTATGTGAAGAAATACAGTCTTTGTCAAGTACATGGGCAATAAGTTACTTAGAGACCTGAATAGGCCAAGAAATAAACAATATTATGTTTAATGTGTTTGAGAGGCATGGTAGATTTCTCTTGTTCCAATAACAGTGGAACAGAGTGTTGTGTGCAGACAAAGACTGAGGAAAGCATTGCCAAGTGCATTCACTCTGATCACATAACACCACATTTCCCAGAACTTTAGCTTTAGAAAAGAAAATGTGCAGAGAAAACAAAGAGATTTCTTATATATTCAGTTCTTGCAGTTAGCAAAGAGTAGGGCATGAAGATCGGGGGGTAGCATCATCAAAGATTATTGTCTCTTTCTTTCCTCCCTAGTGAAAGATTTGGCAGAGTTACCACCCTGCAACTAATGTAAAATACAAATCTCTGAGAAAGATGGAAATAATCATGCATTTCATTTTTTCTAACATTAGGATGCAATGTAATTAGGATACATTTGTGAGTCGTTTAAATGAGTGATCAGAAGCAATATATAAAGGTCTGGTTTTTTATCTTGACTATTAGGTGAACTTTGGGGTCACCTACTATTTTCTCTTTGTAGTATTGCCTGATGATGGTTTCTTTGCTTCAGGAGGGCCTGGCAAAAGCCTACTGTGGAGGTATATTTAAGGAGATTTTCTCTGTGAGTAATATTCAGAGACCTACTTTTTTTTTTGGATGAGATCATAAACTCCTTGGATAATTTGTATTGGTGATGGCCTTGAGGATCTTTCCAAATTTAGTTACGTATTCTAGACTTTCTATTCTTCTATGATAATTATTGACTACTGGATGGACTATGAGATATTTATACCCTAACTTTGGTAATTAGTTATCTACGTTGTAGTTTTTGACTTATGAGCAATGCTCAGCCTGAACATCCTTAGTGCCTCTTGTCAGACTTTGGAGAAAGAATCATAAACGCTACTCAGTGATTTGCTCAGAAATTCACAGCATTTACTGCTCACGCTTTTCATCTCATTCTTTCCATTGTTGATCATTATCTAATGCATGTAATTCATTCACTTATATTTTAAATCTGCCTGCCATAAACACAGACAACTTCTCTGCTTTTCTAAAAATGTCGTTGTGGACACCAAAACATTTCTAACTTACTTGTGGGACTCTGTAGCGCTCCAAAAGAGTTCCAACAGCAGCAGGAAATTCAGTCCTAGTTCCTGAAATTATTCCAAGAGCTATGTGTTGAGTTTTGCATTTGTAGTTAGGGATAAACTCACTCCTTCCAGACAGCCACATCAGAGGCCCCTCCAAAGTTCTTTGGTGAGAATTAAAGGCATTATAGATGTGGAAACCCAAGGTCACATTGGGAAGCAGGTGGGAGTCCTTATTGATCTCCTCAGTGGCAAAGTATAAGGTCATCAGATATTGATAGTTTTTCCATGTTGGTCTAAACAGGAGGGGCAGAATGATGAGAATACTCAGTCTACATTTCTCAGGAAATCTTCAGCAAATTAAGGAAATTAGAGATTTTAAACCCTGACTTCTCCCATGACTTGTAAAGGTTGTATGAATGAACTCCCACCAACTCAGGAACATCATGGAATGGCCCTTAAAGTCTCAGAAATTGAGCTTCATTCCAGTAATTCATTTTTTGTTTACATTGTGTGGATCGAAGTGTCACCTCTCTGTCCTATGATTATTGAATATGTAGGTGCTTATGATGTTCTATTCATGGAGGTATCAGGCAATGCAAGAGTCACTAAGGTATTATCTAGGAATGTGAACAAGAGCTTCATATCCTTTTATTTTGTAATGATTTAGTTTCATATTCACTTAAAAAGTTTTAACTTTCATACTTAAAAATTGTACCAAATTTGCTTGTATTCATTCCTAGTATTAAAGTGTTTCCTTGGAGGACAGAAAGATGGCCAGGCAACTAGGCACACTGAATACACTTGAACCTGGGATCAGTTTCCTGTGCCCACAGGATAGCTCAGAACCATCTGTAGCTTCAGGTCATGCAATAATCTGGTATCTGTAGGCATCAGACAGATGAGTGTATGTGGCATACACTCATATACAAGAAGGTAAGCACTCCAACACATGAAATAAAAGTAAATAAACCCGTGAAAAATAGTGTTTCTGGGGCTTGAGAAATGACTGAGATGTTATAAGTAATTGCTGCTTTTGTGGAGGACCCAGATTCAAGTCACAGCAGCCGTAATTTGTGTTATAATAGTATGTCACCCCAGTTCTAGGGTGTCCTCCTCTAGACTTTGCAGGCATGAGGCCCACACGTGGTACACAAGCAGTCATGCATGGAAGGCGAAACATTCACAGACATAAAATAAAAGTAAAGAAATCTTTAAAATCTTTATGAAAATTTTTTAAAAAGTAAATAGAGGAAAAGTGTTTCTCTAAGTTTGTAGATTAAATGAATGAGTAGTGTTTTGTGTAAGTCAGTGAAAGAAAGTAAGTAAAAGGCCAGGACAAAGATCCCACTCAGATCGTAAGAGCCAGGAGTGGGCCAAAGACGCACCCCACAGCTCACCAGGTACTGCCCTGAACCCGCAAGACACAGGGACGAGGTAGGCGGCCTAGGA
>CM052721.1:5913224-5967008 GCA_028551405.1 Uromys caudimaculatus | reverse complement strand
TCCCGGCCACCGCCAGTAGCTGCTGTCCATCAGTCTCTGTGGCCCGCGGAAAGCGGGCGGAATCAGTGAGCTTTGGGGCTTGTGTTGCCCCCGCTAGGGGCTTTTCCGCATTCCTGGGAGAGAAAATTTTCTCCCGGAGCTGCTTGACTATGGAATCCTAGTGTCCCAGGGAAGAGTTTCCTGCCTCAGCCACCCGTGTTGGGATCCAGGGGGGTTTCTCTCTTCTATCTCTTGTATTCTGTTGGTGATGTTTGTGTCTGTGACTCCTGATCTGTTTCCTAGGTTTTCCATCTCCGCGGTTGTCTCCCTTTGTGTTTTCTTTAATGTTTCTATTTCCCTTTTTAGATCCTGGATGGCTTTGTTCAATTCCTTCACCTGTTTGATTGTATTTTCCTGTATTTCTTTATGAGATTTATTTGTTTCCTCTTTTAAGGGTTTCTACTTGTTTTCCTGTGTTCTCCTGTATTTCTTTAAGGGAATTATTTATGTCCTTCTTAAAGTCCTCTATCATATTCATGAGATGGGATTTTAGATCTGAATCTTGCTTTTCATGTGTGTTGAGGTATCCAGGGATTGGTGTGACGGGAGGACTGTGTTGAGATGCTGTCAAGTAGCATTAGTTTCTGTTGCTTATAGTCATGTGCTTGCCTCTCCCCATCTGGTTATCTCTAGTGCTCACTGCCCTTGCTGTCTCTGACAGGATCCTGTCCCTCCTGTGAGCCTGGTTGTGTCAGAACTCCTAGGAACCCAGCTCTCTCTGTGATCCTGTGATTCTGTGACCCTGAGATCTTGTGATCCTGGGTGTGTCAGATCTCCTTGGAGTTGAGCTTCCTCTGGATGTTGTAGGAGTGGGTAGGAGCCAGTGCCCCAGGTCTGCTCTGGGCACAGGTGCAAACTGGAAGGAACTCGTGCCTCTAGCTGGATGGGAGTTCCTGTGTCCTTGAATCCCTGGGCTCCTGGGTGCATCAGGGCTCCAGTGATCCTGGGTGTGTCAGATCTCCTGGGAGTCGAGCTTCCTCTGAGTGCTGTAGGAGTGGGTGGAGAGCCAGCACCCCAGTCTGCTCTGGGCACAGGTGCAAACCGGAAGGCAATACCACATTTTAAAATTTATTCTTTGTGGTAGGATGAAATGTCCTTTGGATATATGCCTTTCTTTGTTAGGGTTTTGTGCTATGAAGAGACATCATGATCATGGCAACTTTTATAAAGGAAAACATTTAATTTGGGTGGTTTATAATTTCAGAGGTTTAGTTCATAATCATCATGATAAGAAGCATGGCAGAATTCTGGCAGGCATGGGCTAGAGAAGAAGCTGAATGTTCTACATCTTGATCCACAGGCAACAAAAGCGGACTTTGTCACTCTGAGCATAGGCAAAACACAGAAGACCTAAAAGCCTGCCCCTACAGTGACACATTTTGCTGTGTATTGTGATGCTAAGTGCAGGCCACCAAGACCTGGGTGCCCCAGAGAGAAGAAAGCCTGCACATAGACCCAAGTGAGCTATGTGACTTTGCCCCCAAGTTATTTCTGATTGGTGAATAAAGATGCCAAGAGCCAATAGGGCAGAAGAGACAGGTGGGTCTTAGAGTTCCTGGCCCTGAAGGGTGGGCAGAGGAGAACTATGAGAAAAGGAAGCTGAGGAGGAAGAGAAAGTTACCATGGATTGGGAGTCAAGAAAACATGGCCCTGAGGGCTGGCCAGTTGGAGTTAAGAGGAGCCCAGATGAAACATATTAAGCAATAACTCAGGGTTAGGAAATAATTTTAATAGCATAGAGGGTAGATATCTGCCTAGCTCTAGTGCTGATTAAGGCTTATTGTAAATATAAAGGTTGCGTGATGTCTTTTATCTGGGAACTTAATGGTCAAATGCAGGGTAGAAACCCTAGATCAGGATTAGATAATTTCAACAACAGAAATACACACTGGAAAAAGAAGACAGCATCTTCAACAAGTGATACGAGTCAAATTGGATTTCTGTATATAGAATAATGCAAATAGATCCCTATTTGTCACCTCACACAAACTCAATTCCAAATGCATTAAAACCTCAGCAAAATCCAGACATAGTGAATCTGATAAAAGAGAAAGTGAGAAACAGACTGGAACTCATTTCCCAAGAAAAAGACTTTCTGAACAGAGTAGCATTTCTTCTTGACTTAAGATTCCCTACTCTATGTCTTGGACTATTTTGGTGAGTGTTTCTTCTGGGGTTTTTGCTTGATTTCTTACAGTTTTCACTTCTAGTTTTCTCTCAGTTTTCATTTTTAGTGTTGTTTGAACTATGATGTCTTGAACTGTGTTTTTTATAATTTTATTCCACTGTTTGTGTTTTCAAGGGCTTCATTCAGATTTTATTCATGCCCTTTTTTAAAGTTCCTGAACATATTTGTGTTTTGAAGTCCTTCTCTTGTGCTTTGGCTATATTCTATTTCTCAGGGTCTACTCGAAAAAGGTTGCTGAGTTTTGTCGGAGGATTATTGTCTTGGGTGTTAATGATTTTGGTTTTGTACTTGTATCTAGGTATCTGGGTTTGTGATGATTGTGATTTCAGGTGTTGATATCCGAACTTGTCTTTGTTAGGCTTGTTGTATTTCATTTTTTGGCCTCTGTTGCTCTCTCTGGATCCTAGGAAAGTGTGTTGGCTTTGGGTTGTGTTGTAGGGAGTGCCTCTGAGTCACTGTCAGGTGTGGCTAGGTGTGGATTTGGGGTAGAATCTGTTTCTTGGTATTGGGAATGACATTAAATAATAAGAATGGTCTAGAAGGGGAGATTGAGAGGGTCTCAGATAGAAGAAATCTGGGTCTCCTAATGATATGGCAGAGTTCCCACTGTTCAGAGACAGGGTAGAAGAACAGACCCCTGAAAGGGATGTACTGCATTGTTGTGGATGAGAATGAAAAGGTTGCCCTGGAGTACAAGAAAGACAGCAAAAATCACTTATCTATGCCTAGCTTCGGTGTGGGTATCTGGGATCCCAAGTAGAGAGTTTTGACTTATTGGTCATTGACTTAAAGGAATTGGAGCAGCATAAAAGATGGGATCAAGAGGTCCTCACAATGGAGATGACCCTGGTCCACTGCAGTATTTTGCATAGTTCTCATAGAATGGATGTAGAATCAGAGGACTGATACTCGGAAAGGATCTGTTGTATGGTTGCAGACAGAGGAATTTGCAGTGAAGGACAGAAAGGAGAATGCAGCTGGTGTAACTGATTCCTAGACTGGCATGGTCAAAGGGTTCCCAGGTATAGAGTGTTTCCAGGTATTGGTGACTGACACAAAGGAACTGGAGTGGGCTAGTGGGGGGTGGTAGGGTCCACAGGTTAAGAGTAAATCTGAGCTGGCGATGAGGTTCTCTGTGTATAATATAAGGACATGGCCACTCCAAGGTATATTTGAGGGGAGGGTTATTAGTGTAGATATGAAGAAGAGTGCAGCCAGAGGCATCTGGAAGAGTTCAGAACAGGGAAAGAATGCAATAGAGTAAACATGGTCATTAGACTGAATTTGGTCATGAAAGGAGAGTGAGAGGGACATGGAGAAAGAGAAAGGAAGGAGATAGAGATAGAGAGATGAGAGTGAGAGAGAGAGCAGAGAGGAGGAGGATAGGGAGAGAGAGAAGAGAGAGAGAAAACATAAAAAGAAGAGAGGGATAAGCAAGTGGACCAATAGAGGGGCAAAGAACACAGGGCTTCGGAATGAGAAGCTGTGCCAAAGGGAAGCCCATGAACTGGAGAAGTTTAGGGTGGGGGGAGGGATATGGAGAGATAGATGACAGAAAGGAGGACGGCAGCATGGGCTCTGTAACAGGTACTTGAAATGCTGAGAGAGCTAGAAGGCCAGCATGGTTTTTTATGCTAATATGCACCACAGTTAGCCATTTGTCCCAGGTTCTTTTGGACTTGAAACCCTGGAGTCCCCAAGGAAAGAAGACAGAGAGGTAGTATGTGTCCCTTGCAAGAGGAACTTTTAAAAATTTGAATGCTTTATTATCCTTTTCTTGGTTGTGGAATTGAGTGTATTATTCTTGAGTTATTACCAAAATATGTGTACTAAATGATGAGTCCATTTTTTTTTCATGTCCCATTTTATCTCCACTCAGAAACTAGCCCATGGACCATGTGTTATCTATCCTGGGTGAAAGGTACTCTGTTTCTGCAGTTCCACAGCTGATCCACCTGAGTTGCTTTAAGGCTGGCTTCTGCACCCTCTAGTTAGCACCTCAAACTGACACAGCGGGAGGCTAGGTAAAGCCTCCACAGGAAATTGTGCTTCTCTAAGTAGAACACAGTAAAAGGGGAGGTGGACTTCTCTCTGCCTTTTGTTCTCAGTACTTGTAGGACTCTAAGAGCATGTGTTCACATGGTAAATAAAAACAAAAATCAAAAAACAAAAAAACCAAACCAAAAAAAAAAAAAAATCCCCTCACTGTGAGTCTGCACATAAATTCAGTCATAAATTGAATAAGAGGTTATAACAGAGAATGCCTATATGCATGTACACCAGGAGCAATTATCTGGCTTAACTTTCACCATTTGTTACTAGCTTGCAGGGTCATGGAAAAGTTTAAGACTATAACTAAACCATCCTTGAGGTTTTGTTTAGACAAACTTAGTCAATATCTTATCTTCTGTTTTTGCACCTGGGGTTCTGTGGAGTATATCTTCTTTACAACCTTTGGTTAATGGTTTCTGCAACCTCTTGGAATGTGCCCTAAGTTCTTGAAGTCTTCTGTTATCTCAGAAGCAATAATGGTAACCCTTGCATGCTAGATGTTTCTGCAGAATAAACAATCTTTGTCTTTGCATAAAATCTGAGTATCGGGGGGTCTTCCTTCAGTGATATTTCAGACTCTTACACTAATTCTTTTTATTTTGTTTCTTTTTGTTGTGAGACCTCTTTTTATAAAAAGTCAGTAAAATTTATTCCTAAATAACCACACTCACTTAGAGACATTTAACTTTGTTTTTAATAACAAATACAAGTCAGAAACATGAAACGAAGAAACTGTGGTGGTTTGAATAGGAAGTTCATATTTTTCATTACTTGGTATTAGGGAGTGGTCCCATTGACAAGGATTAGGAGGTATGGAGCAGTGTGGCCTGTTGGAGGAAGTGTGTCACTAGGGGTAGATAGGTTCTGTGATTTCAGAAGCTCAAGTCCGGGCACACGTTCTTCCTCCCCCTCTCTCTTTCTTCTGCCTTCTTGCTGCTGCCTTGGGATCCGGGAGTAGAATTGTAATTACCTTCTCCAGGACTATGACTGAATACATGCTACATACTCCTTGCCATGATGATAATAGACTAAACTTCTGAAACTGCAAGCCAGCCCCAGTGAATGTTTTTCTTTATAAGAGTTTCCATGATCATGGTCTCTTTAAACTTCAATAAAACAGTGATTTAGATAGCAAAATACACTAAGTTGCCTCTTCCTTTTTCTTTTTTTTTATACTTTATTTACATTTCAAATGTTTCCCCCTTTCCAGGTCTCCCCATTGGAAACCCTCTATCCCCTCCACCTCCACCTGCCTCTATGAGGGTATTCCCCCCACCCACCCACCCACTCCCATATTCCTTCCCTGGCATTCCCCTATATTGGGGCATCTAACAACCTCAGACCCAAGGGCCTATCCTCCCACTGATGGCCAACAAGGTCCTCCTCTGCCACATATGTAGCCAGCATCATGGGTCCCTTCATGTGTATTCTTTGGTTGGTGGTTCAGTCTCCAGGAGCACGGGGTGGGGGTGTGTGTCAGGCCAGTTGACACTGTTGCTCCCTCCATGGGGTTGCAAACTCCCTCACTTTCTTCAGTCCCTTCTCCATCTTCTCCATCTGGGACCTCTCGCTCAGTCCAACTGTTGCTGTGAATTGAATCTTGGGTATTCTGAACTTTTGGGCTAATATCCACTTATCAGTGAGTACATACTGTGTTCGTTCTTTTGTGACTGAGTAATCTCACTCAGAATGATATATTCAAGTTCCATCCATTTGCCTGCAAATTTCATGAAGTCATTGTTTTTAATAGCTGAGTAGTAATCCATTGTGTAAATGTACCACATTTGCTGTATCCGTTCCTCTGTTGAGGGACATCTGGGTTGTTTCCAGCTTCTGGCTATTATAAATATGACTGCTATGAACATAGTGGAGCATGTGTCCTTATTACATGTTGGAGCATCTTCTGGGTATATGCCCAGGAGAGGTATAGCTGGGTCCTCAGGTAGTAGTATGTCCATTTTCTGAGGGTCAGTCAAACTGATTTCCAGAGTGGTTGTACCAGCTTGCAATCCCACGAGCAATGGAGGAGTGTTCCTCTTTCTCCACATCCTCACCAGCATCTGCTGTCACCTGAGTTTTTGATCTTAGCCATTCTGACTGGTGTGAGGTGGAATCTCAGGGACGTTTTGATTAGCATTTCCCTATGACTAAGGATGTTGAACATTTCTTTAGGTGTTTCTCAGCCTTACAGGTT
Source organism: Uromys caudimaculatus (assembly GCA_028551405.1). Classification (NCBI taxonomy): domain Eukaryota; kingdom Metazoa; phylum Chordata; class Mammalia; order Rodentia; family Muridae; genus Uromys; species Uromys caudimaculatus. Next base: position 5,960,535 of record CM052721.1, on the reverse strand, counting down.
TCCACAGTTGAGGATTCTCTGTTTAGCTCTGTTCCCCATTTTTCGATAGGGTTATTTGGTTCTCTGTAGTCTAACTTCTTGAGTTCTTTATATATATTAGATATTAGCCCTCTATGGGACATAGGATTGGTAAAGATCTTTTCCCAATCTGTTGGTTGCCGTTTTGTCCTATTGATGGTGTCTTTTGCCTTACAAAAGCTTTACAATTTCATGAGGTCCCATTTGTTGATTCTTGATCTTAGAGCATAAGCCATTGGTGTTCTGTTCAGGAACTTTCCCCCTGTGCCCATGTGTTCGAGACTTTTCCCCACTTTCTCTTCTATTAGATTCAGTATATCTGGTTTTATGTGGAGGTCCTTGATCCACTTGGACTTGAGCTTTGTATAGGGAGATAGGAATGGATCAATTTGCATTCTTGTACATGTTGATCGCTAGTTGAGCCAGCACCATTTGTTGAAAATGCTGTCTTTTTTCCGCTAGATGGTTTTAGCTCCTTTGTCAAAGTGACCATAAATGTGTGGGTTCATTTTGTGTCTTCAATTCTATTCCATTGATCTACCTGCCTGTCACTGTACCAATACCATGCAGTTTTTTATCACTATTGCTCTGTAGTACAGCTTGAGATCAGGGATGCTGATTACCTCAGAAGTACTTTTATTGTTGAGAATAGTTTTTGCTACTCTGGGTTTTTTGTTATTCCAAATGAATTTGAGAATTGCTCTAAGTCTATGAAGAACTGAGTTGGAATTTTGATGGAGATTGCATTGAATCTGTAGATGGCTTTAGGCAGGATGGCCATTTTTACTATATTAATCCTGTCAATCCATGAGCATGGCAGATCTTTCCATCTTCTGAGGTCTTCTTCGATTTCTTTCTTCAGATACTTGAAGTTCTTGTCATACAGATCTTTCACTTGCTTGGTTAGAATCACACCAAGATACTGTATATTGTTTGTGACTATTGTGAAGGGTGTCATTTCCCTAATTTCTTTCTCAGCCTGTTTAACTTCGAGTATAGGAAGGCTACTAATTTGTTTGAGTTAATTTTGCATCTGGCCACTTTGCTGAAGTTGTTTATCAGCTGTAGCAGTTCTCTGGTGGAGTTTTTCGAGTCACTTAAGTATACAATCATATCATCTGCAAACAGTGATATTTTGATTTCTTCTTTTCCAATTTGTATCACATTGACCTCCTTTTGTTGTCTAATTGCTATAGCTAGAACTTCAAGTACTATATTGAATAGATAGAGAGAGAAAGAGAGCAGCCTTGCCTAGTCCCTGATTTTAGTGGGATTGCTTCACCTTTCTCTCCACTTAGTTTGATGTTGGCTACTGGTTTACTGTATATTGCTTTTACTGTGTTTACGTATGGGCCCTGAATTCCTGACCTTTCCAAGACTTTTATCATGAAGGGATGTTGAATTTTGTCAAATGCTTTTTCAGCATCTAATGAAGTGACCATGTGGTTTTTTTCTTTGAGTTTGTTTATGTAGTGGATTACATTGATGGATTTCCAGGTATTGAACCATCCCTGCATCCCTGGGATGAAGCCTACTTGATCATGATGAATGATTGTTTTGATGTGTTCTTGGATTCGGTTTGTGAGAATTTTATTGAGTATTTTTGCATTGATATTCATAAGGGAAATTGGTCTGAAGTTTTCTTTCTTTGTTGGGTCTTTGTGAGGTTTTGGTGTCAGTATAACTGTGGCCTCATAGAAGGAATTGGGTAGTGTTCCTTCTGTTTCTATTTTGTGGAATAGGTTGAAGAGTATTGGTATTAGGTCTTCTTTGAAGGTCTGATTAAATTCTGCAGTGAACCGATCTGGTCCTGGGCTTTTTGTGGTTGGGAGACTTTTAATGATAGCTTCTATTTCTTTAGGCATTATGGGATTGTTTAGATGGTTTATCTGATCCTGACTTAATATCTGTCTAGAAAATTGTCCATTTCATCCAGATTTTGCAGTTTTGTTGATTATAGGCTTTTGTAGTAGGATCTGATGATATTTTTTAATTTCCTCAGAATCTGTTGTTATATCTCCCTCTTCATATCTAATTTTGTGAATTTGGATCCTGTCTCTGTTCCCTCTGGTTAGTCTGGCTAAGGGTTTATCTATCTTGTTGGTTTTCTCAAAGAACCAACTCCTGGTTTTGTTGATTCTTTGTATAGTTCTTTTTGTTTCTACTTGGTTGATTTCAGCCCTTAATTTGATTATTTCCTGCCTTCTACTCCTCTTGGGTTTATTAGGTTCTTTTTGTTCTAGAGCTTTCAGGTGTGCTGTTAAGCTGCTAGTATATGCTCTTTCCAGTTTCTTTTTGGAGGCACTCAAAGCTATGAGTTTTCCTCTTAACACTGCTTTCCCATGGGTTTGGGTATGTGCTTTCATTTTCATTATATTCTAGGAAGTCTTTAATTTCTCTCTTTATTTCTTCCCTGACCAAGTTGTCACTGAGTAGAGCATTGTTCAGCTTCCATGTGTATGTGGGCTTTCTGTTGTTGTTGCCATTGAAGACCAGCCTTAATCCATAGTGATCTGATAGGAGACATGGGATTCTTTCAATCTTCTTATATCTGTTGAGGTTTGCTTTGTGACCGATTATATGATCAATTTTGGAAAAGATACTATGAGGTGCTGAGAAGAAAGTATATTTTTTTGATTTAGGATGAAATGTTCTATAGATATCTGTTAAATCCATTTGGTTCATAACATCTGTTAGTTTCACTGTGTTTCTGTTTAGTTTGTGTTCCCAAGATCTGTCCATTGATGATAATGGGGTGTTGAAGTCTCCTACTATTATTGTGTGAGGTACAATGTGTGCTTTGAGTTTTAGTAAAGTTTCTTTTATGAATGTGGGTGCCCTTGCATTTTGAGCATAGATGTTCAGAATTGAGAGTTCTTCTTGGTAGATTTTTCCTTTGATGAGGATGAAGTATCCTTCCTTATCTTTTTTGATGACTTTTGGGTGAAAGTTGATTTTATCCAATATTAGAATGGCTACTCCAGCCTGTTTCTTGGGACCATTTGCCTGGAAAATTGTTTTTGAGCCCTTTATTCTGAGGTAGTGTTTGTCTTTAACGCAGAGGTGCGTTTCCTCAATGCAGCAAAATGCTGGGTCCTCTTTATGGATCCCGTCTGTCAGTCTATGTCTTTTTATTGGGGAATTGAGTCCATTGATGTTGAGAGATATTAAGGACCAATGATTGTTGCTTCCTGCTATTTTTGATATTATTTTTATGTTTGTGTGGCTATCTTCTTTTGAGTTTGTTGAAAGATTACTTTCTTGCTTTTTCTAGAGTGTAGTTTCCCTCCTTGAGTTGGTATTTTCCTTTGTAGGGCTGGGTTTGTGGAAACATATTGTGTAAATTTGGTTTTGTCATAGAAAATTTGGGTTCACCATCTGTGGTAATTGAGAGTTTTGCTGGGTATAGCAGCCTGGACTGGCATTTGTGTTCTCTTAGGATCTGTATGAGATCTGCCCAGGATCTTCTAGCTTTCATAGTCTCTGGTGAGAAGTCTGGTGTAATTCTGATAGGTCTGCCTTTATATGTTACTTGACCTCTTTTCTCTTACTACTTTTAATATTCTTTCCTTGTTTTGTGTATTTGGTGTTTTCACTATAATGTGATGGGAGGAATTTCTTTTCTGGTCCTTTCTATTTGGGGTTTGGTAAGCTTCTTGAATGTTTATGTTCATCTCTTTCTTTAGGTTAGGGAAATTTTCTTCTATAATTTTGTTGAAGATATTTACTGGTCCTTTAAGTTGGGGATCTTCACTCTCTTCGATACCTATTATCCTTAGGTTTGGTCTTCTCACTGTGTCTTGGATTTTCTGGGATGTTTTGGGTTAGGAGCTTTTTGCATTATTGCGTTTTCTTTGACTGTTGTGTCAATGTTTTCTATGGTATCTTCTGCACCCGAGATTCTCTTTTCTATCTCTTGTATTCTGTTGGTGATGCTTGCATCTATGACTCCTGATCTCTTTCCTAGTTTTTCTAACACCGGGGTTGTCTCCCTTTGTGATTTCTTTATTGTTTCTATTTCCAGTTTTAGTTCCTGGATGGTTTTGTTCATTTCCTTAGCCTGTTTGATTGGGTTTTCCTGTAATTCTGCCTGTTTGATTGTGTTTTCCTGTAATTCCTTAAGGGGTTTTTGTGTTTCCTCTTTAAGGGCTTCTAGTTGTTTACCTGTGTTCTCTTGTATTTCTTTAAGGGAGTTATTTATTTCCTTCTTAAAATCTTCTATCATCATCATAAGATGTGATTTTAAATCTGAGTCTTGCTTTTCTGTTGTGTTAGGGTATCCAGGGCTTGCTGTGGTGGGAGAACTGGGTTCTGATGATGCCAAGTAGCCTTGCCTTCTGTTCCTTATGTTCTTGCCCTTGTATTTCGCCATTTGGTTATCTCTGGTGTTAGTTGGTCTTATTCTGAGTGTGGCTTGTCCCTCCTGCAAGCCTCTGTGTCAATACTCCTTGAAGACCAGCTCTCTCTGAGAGGAATTTGAGTTTGGAAAGCTGTGGTACAGGGTCAGCTCTGGGGTGCAAACAGAAACCAGAAGAATCTTGTCCCCAGCTGTCCCTTGGTTCCTGTGTCCTGATGGCTCTGCAAGGGTACCTCTTGATTCAGTGAATTTAAACAGAAGTGGTGGTCTTGCCTGTGCTCAAAGGTGTGTCAGCACTCCTGGGATACCAGCTCTCTCCTGGCACTATTTGAGTATGGAGCCCTGTGTCACAGGATCAGCTCCCTGCCGCCGGAAGAAACCAGAAGACCACTCCTCAGTCCCTGTGTCCTGGGGATTCCAGGTGGGTCTCTCTAAGCAGACAGGCTTGTCCAAACTCCTGGGAGTCTAGCTTTCTCCAGGCGCTATTTGACTATGGAGCCCTGGTGGCCCAGGCAGAGGTTCCCAGCCACAGATGGGAACCAGAACCTGCCTCTTCCTTTCTAAGAAATCAGTTTACTATGTTTTATTCTCTTTGTTTTTCTTTTTATTTTTATTATTAATTGTTTTATTTATTTACATTCCAAATATTGTCCCCCTTCCTGGTCTCCACTCCACAAAACCTCCCTCCCATTGGCCTCTAAGAGGGTGCTCCCCCACTCACACACCAACCCACTCCTGTCTCACCCCTCTAGCATCCCCCTTTGCTGGGGCAACAAGCCTCCACATGACCAAGCACTTCTCATCCCATTGATGCCAGATAACACAGTCCTCTGCTGCATATGTAGTTGGAGCCATGGGCTGACGCATGTATACTCTTTGGTTGGTGGGTTAGTGTCTGGGAGCTCTGAGGAGTCCATTTAGTTGATATTGTTGTTCTCTGTGGTTACAATCCCCTTCACCTCCTTCAGTCCTTACTCTAACTCTTCCATTGGGGTCCCGGGCTCAGTCCAATGGTTAGCTGTGAGTAACTGCATCTGTCTTACTCAGGTGCTGACAAAGTCTTTCAGAGGACAGCTATACTAGGCTCCTGTCTACAAGTACTTCTTGGTATTTGCAATAGTATCTGGGTTTGGTTTGTACAGATGGGATGTATCCCAAGGTGGGGCAGTCACTGGATGGATGGCCTTTCCTTCAGTCTCTGCTCCTTTTTTTTTTTTTTTTTTGTCCCTGTGTTTCCTTTAGACAGGAACAATTCTGGGATAAACATTTTATGATGGGTGGATGGCCCCATGCCCTCAACTGGGGGCCATGTCTATCTACTGGAAGTAGTCTCTTCAGGTCCTAGCTCCCTGCTGTTGTTGGGTTTCAGCTAATGTCATCCCCATTGGGCCCTGGAAGACTCTCACATGTCTGGCATCTGGGACTTTCTAGTGGTTCCTCCATCTAACCCCCTGCTACATATTTCTATTCATGCTCTTGGCCCTCTGGAATTCTCTCCTGTCTCTTCCCATACCTGATCCTGTCCCCACTTTTCACCCCCCCAGGTCCCTCTCTCCATCTGCTTCCCAAGATTGTTTTGTTCCTTCTTCTAAATGTGATTGAAGCATCCACACTTTGGCCTTCCTTCTTGTTAAGCTTCATGTGGTCTGTGAGTTGTATTGTGGGTATTCTGAGATTTTGGGCTAATATCCATTTATCAGTGAGTAAAGTTACCTCACTCAGGATGATATTTTCTAGTTCCATCCATTTGCCTGCAAAATTTGTGAAGTCATTATTTTTTAATAGCTGAGTAGTATTCCATTGTGTAAATGTACCATGTTTTCTGTATCCATTCTTCTGTTTAGGGACATCTGTGTTGTTTCCAGCTTCTATTATAAATAAGGCTGCTATGAACAAAATAGAGCATGTGTACTTGGTATGTGTTGGAGAATCTTTTGGGTATATGCTCAATATCTGGGTCTTCAGGTAGAACTATTTCCAATATTCTGAGGAACTGCCAGATTAATTTCCAGAGTGGTGAACAAGTTTCTAAACTCACCAGCAATTGAGTGTTCCTCTTTCTCCACATCCTCGCCAGCATGTGCTGTCAATTGAGTTTTTGATCTTAGTTTTTCTGATTGGTGTTAGGTGGAATCTCAGGGTTGTCCTGATTTGCATTTCCCTGATAACTAAGGATGTTTAACAGTTAACTGCTTCTTCGACATTCGGGATTCCTTTGTTGAGAATTATCTGTATAGCTATGTACCCCATTTTTAAATTGGTTTTGTTTGGTTGGTTGGTTGGTTGGCTTTTTTTTTTTTTTTTTTTTTTTTTTTTTTTTTTTTTTGGAGTCTAACTTCTTGAGTTCTTTGTATGTTTTGGATATTAGCTCTCTATTAAACGTAGGGTTAGTGAAGTTCTTTACCCAATAAGTAGGTTGCTGTTTTGTCCAATTGACAGTGTCATTTGCCTTACAGAAGCTTTTCAGTTTTATGAGGTCCCATTTGTCAATTGTTGATCTTAGAGCCTGAGTCATTGGTGTTTTTATCAGGAACATTTCCCCTGGGCCCATGCCTTTGAGGCTATTTCCCACTTTCTTTTCTATTAGAATCAATGTATCTGGTTTTATGTTGAGATTCTTGCTCCATTTGGACTTGAGCTTTGTACAAGGTGATTAATATGAATCAATTTACATTGTTCCACATGCAGACCGCCAGCTAGACCGGCACCATCTGTTGAAGATGCTTTCTTTTATTCACTCTATGGTTTTGGCTTCTTTGCCAAAGATCATAGATATGTGGGTTCATTTTTAGATCTTCAATTCTATTTCATGATCTATTACATTGTCTGTCATTGTACCAGTACCATGTAGTTTTTAATCACTATTTCTCTGTAGTACAGCTTGAGGTCAGAGCTGGTGATTCCCCCAGAAGTTATTTTATTATTGAGAATTTTTTTTGCTATCATGGTTTTTTTTGTTTTGTTTTTTGTTTTTTGTTTATTTGGTAACCATATGAAGTTGAGAATTGCTCTTTCTGTGTCTTGGAAGAATTGTGTTGGAATTTTAATGGAGATTGCATTGAATCTGTAGATTGCTTTTGGTAAGATGTGCATTTTTACTATGTTAATCCCATGGATCCATGAGCATGGGAGATATTTCCATCTTCTGAGATCTTCTTCGATTTCTTTCTTCAGGGACTTGAAGTTCTTGTCATATATGTCTTTCACTTGCTTGGTTAGCGTTACACCAAGATATTTTATATTATATGCAGGCATTGCGAAGTGTATTGCTTCCTTAATTTTTCTCAGCCCAATTATCATTTGTACAAAGGAAGGCTACCAATTTGTTTGAGATAATTTTGCATCCAGCCACTTTGCTGAAGTTGTTAATCAGTTGTGGGAGTTGTCTTGTAGAATTTTTGGGGTTGCTTATGTATACTATCATATCATCTGAAAATAGTGTTATCTTTATTTCATCCCTCCCAATTTGTATCTCCTTGATCTCCTTTTCTTGTCTAATTGCTCTAGATAGAACTTCAAGCACTATATTGAATGGATAAGGAGAGAACAGGCAGCCTCTTCTTATACCTGATTTTAGTGGGATTGCTTCAATTTTTTCTCCATTTAATTTGACATTGGCTATTGGTTTGCTATGTATTGCTTTTATTATGTTTGGGTATATGCCATGAATTTCTGATCTCTAAGACTTTTAACATGAATGGGGGTTGTATTTTGTCAAATGCTTTTTCAGCATCTAATAAGATGATCATGTGTTATTTTTCCCTTGAGTTTGTTTATATAGTGAATTCTGTTGATGGATTTTCATATATTGAATGATCCTTGCATCCCTAGGATTAAGCCTACTTGTTTGTGGTGACTGATGTTTCGATGTGTTCTTGGATTCAGGTTGCAAGAATTTTATTGAGTATTTTTGCATTGATATTCATAAGAGAAACTGGTCTGAACTTTTTTATGGTTGGGTCTTTGTTTTAGGTATCAGAGTAACTGTAGCTTAATAGGATGAATTAGGCAGTGTTCCTCCTGTTTCTATTTTATGTAATATTTTGAGGAATATTGGTATTAGCTCTTCTTTGAAGGTCTGGTAAAATTCTGCACTAAAACTATCTCTTTTTTTCCTTTTGTTGGGAGATCTTAATGACTGTTTCTATTACCTTATGTGTTATAGGACTGTTTAGATAGTTTATCTGATCTTGATTTAACTTTGGTAAGTGATATCAATCTAGAAAATCTTCCATTTCATCTAGGTCTTTCAGTTTTGTTGAGTATAGTCTTTTGTAGTAAGATCTGATGAGTTTTTTAATTTTTTCAGTTTCTGTTACATCTCCCTTTTCACTTCTCATTTTGTTAATTCGGATATTGTCTCTGCCTTTTAATTAGTTTGCCTAAGGGTTTATCTACATCATTGATTTTCTCAAAGAACTACCTCTTGCTTCTTGTGATTCTTTGTATAATTTTGTTTCTAATTGGTTGATGCAGCCTGAATTGATTAGTTCCTGTCATCTACTCCTCTTGGGTGTGTTTGCTTCCTTTTTCTAGAGCTTTTATGTGTGCTTACATTGCTAATATAGGATCTCTCCAATGTCTTTATGAAGGGACTTAAGTGCTATGAATTTTCCTCTTAGCACTGCTATCATCTTGTTCCATAAGTCTGTGCCTTCATTTTCACTGAGTTCTAGAAAGTCTTTCATTTGTTCCCTGACCATGTTATCACTGCATAGAGTTGTTCAGTTTCCATGAGTATTTGGGCGTTCTGTTGTTTTTGTTATTAATCACAGCTAGTCCTAGTCCATGATGATCTGATAGAATGCATGAAATTATTTCAATCTTCTTGTATCTGTTAAGGCTTCTTTTGTGTCTGATTATATGTCCAGTTTTGAAGAAGGTACAATGAGGTGCTGAGAAGGTACATTCTTTTGTCTAGGGTAAAATGTTCTGTAAATATCTGTTAAAGCCATTTGGTTCATAACCTCTACTAGTTTCACTGTGTCTCTGTTTAGTTTGTTTCAATGACCTGTCCATTGGTAAGAGTGGGGTGTTGAGATCTCCCACTATTATTGTATGAGGTTCAATATGTGTTTTGAGCTTTAGTAAAGTTTCTTTTATGAATGAATGTGGATGCCCTTGCATTTGGGGCATAGATGTTCAGAATTGGGACTTCATCTTGGCGAATTTTTCCTTTGATGCTTATGTAGAATCCTTACCCATCATTTTGATAACTTTTGATTTAAAGTGTATTTTATTGGATATTAAAATAGCTACTCCAGCTTGTTTCTTGGGACCATTTGTTTAGAAAGCTTTTTCTATCCCTTTCCTCTGAGGTAGTGTCTGTTTTTGTCACTGAGGTGTGTTTCTTTTATGCAGCAAAATGCTGCATCCTGTTCCTGTATCCAGTCTGTTAGCCTAAGTCTTTTTATTGGGTAATTGAGTCTATTGATGTTGAGAGATATTAAAGACCAATGATTTTTAGTTCCTGTTATTTTTGTTGTTGGTATTACATGTGTGTGTGTGTTGGAGGAAATACTGGGAAGGGGGAATATCATTTGAAATGTAAATGAATAAAATGATTAATAAAAAATTGGAAGATGAAAAAAAGCTATTGAGTTCCTTACCTGATTAAGTAACTATTGAATTTTTATTTTTAATCTGTAAATAAAATTTCACAACTGGATTAAAATGAGACTGTTCTTAGCTTATTTATTATTACATTCAAATATGATATCTACAAATTTTAAAAACAAGAGCATGACATATGGAGCAACAAGATGTGAATTTTTATTAATAATTAACTAAATGTTATGGGGCACTTCCTTACCATTTTACTAGAAAGAGACAAGATGTCACTGGGTTTCTGTCTTAGATATCAGCTGTTCCATAATTCATACAAGAAGAAAGCACTTGCTTGTCTTACAGGAAAGGATATATAGATATTCTTCTACACATTTCACAAAGGCTAGCAGAAGTGAGTCACATTTTGGTCACCACAAAGAAGTGTTGAATATTTAGCAACGGGAAGTATGAAAACTTCTAATTCTACACTCTACTCTCCCATAAAGACCTCACAGTTCCTTACAGATATGGACAATTTTTATAGACTAAATGAATTTAAGTTGTATAGCTTAAAAATATTTTAAACTAATGTGCAATACTATGACCAGTTGTTTTTTTGTTTGTTTGTTTGTGCTGTCCTCAGATTCCTCAATCTGTATGTACACAGAGCTGTGGTCCAGGGTTCTGGAAATTTCTACAAGAAAGACCTACTTGCTATTTTTCTTGTATGTTTTGTCCAGAGAAGCACATTGCCAACCAAACAGGTAGAAAAAGAATACCTTTCCTTCAATTGCTTGTGTGTGTAGAAGGGGAAACCTAGAAAGTGACCAAGGTATCAGAATGCAGCACTTTTTTTCCATCTCTCATTCATTCATCCGCACCAGCTCCAAATCTCCATGTTCAGTGAGTTGTGTAGGTGTTGTCCTCAGCAATAGGGTCTTAGCATCAGGTCGTGGAGAACAACTAATAGCCTTGGCAGTAGCCTGGGTTGTTTGGGAGTTCCCATGCGACCCCTTCAGCCAACACACAGGTTAGATTTCACCCATTTTCAGTACTGGAAGCTTCATTAGATGATGAGAGATGTCTAGTTGGGACTCTGTTGCTGGATCCAACATGGCTGTATAATGGTAGGTGTGACATAGTTCCTGCCTCTGGATCATCACGAGACCACTGATCCTCACAGGTGCTGATGGTTACTGTTGCCCTGAAACTGATCTTTTGTCTATTCTATTTTACTTTCAATCTCTTTCTGGTGAATACACGTCACCCATTACTCAAGAGTTAATCATGCCATAAGAAATGAAACAGATGCAGTTCTCAGGAATGGAAGTGGTCATGAGGCTGTGGAGGATGAGGAAGAGGTATTCTGCCTGGCCTTTAAGACCATGGGAAAGAATGCTTACTTAGAACCTTCACCCCTATGGACTAGTGGAAGGTACTCTGCATGCTACTAGAAGAGAAAGGTAAAATTACCAGCGCAGTTATACATCCTTCACTCTACAGTGGTGACCAGCCTACAAGATTTGCTGGTGTAGTAGGGGCAAAACAGTTGTGCAAGTGACCAGCTAATCTATGATTGGATGTAGTGCCCATTCCATGAGAAGGAACCTACAGCCAGCGCTGCTTGAGTGGCCAAGATCCTGAGACTAGATAGGCCAGGGACATAGGAGAAAACTAAATACTAGCTTTGCTAAGAAAACATAGCAATAAAATGACTTCTAAGGACATTATCAATGCCTTCCTTAGTCATAATCAGACCAAGTTCCTCCTGCAGCAGATGGGAACAAATAGAGAGACCCACGTCCATAAAATGTGCCGAATAAGAGACCTTGGAACATTCTACCTTACATGAGATTGTCTCCAGCAAATCCCTCCACTAAAGGCTCAAGAACTCTGTGGCAGAAAGATGGAGGAGGAAAAAAGCCCTTCTAAACATAGCAGGATCACATATGAATGCATTGAGACTGAGGAAGCATGCATAGGCCCTAAAGGGGTCTGTACCAGATGTGATCCTACAACTGAGAGACATGTACACAAGCTCCATCATTAACCCAGAAGCTAGATCCAACTGATGACCACTTAAAAATAAAGCCTTTGTTTTTAAGGGTGTTCCACTAGAGTAACAAACTATGCTTTAAGGGTAGGCCCCATGCCCAGAAACAGATGGTCAACACAAAACAAAGTCAAGTTCAAAGGCATCTTTGTAGGCTGTCTCATGTTATGTCTGGGCATTTTGGGGGTGGGGTGGGGTGTACCGTTCCTTTGTGTATTATGGCCTCTTATTTTATGCTTTCACAGAATTTCAGTGTGTGTGAACCTGTGTGTCTGTGTCTATACATACTCATGCTTTTTCTTCAATCTTTTAATAATAGATAACATTTCGATCATTTTATTAATAATAGCCATTTCTTGAACATTAAAGCCTGACGATTTTTTTATCAATAAAAAGTGTGTACCCAGTGCCCAATGCAAGAATACCTCAACAGTGAGATAAACCCATCTCCCCAAACAAGTGATCTCTCACCTTTGAGGATCCTCTGGTCATGGCTTTGTCTGGCACAGATCTACTCTTCTTTCATCATAGCTAGGTTTCTGGTCATTTTGGGAGGTACTAAGGCACATCCATCATCAAAGGCAATACCAGACCTCTAAGCAGTATCTTGGTTATCTTCATATGTTTCTGCTTCCTCTATTATTTATCCTTCATCGGCCACCCCAGCCTAGTCATCTGTATCACCCAGCAAGTAACATTTGGACTTGAAGGCACTGTGGCTCTTCCCATTATTTATTTTTTGATGGGGGTTATATTTGCATCATTGTGGCCTTCAAGTTTCTAAAACCAGCAAGAACATTGAGGTGGTTGCTGGTATCAGTAGTCTCTGTCATCTTCATCTGCTGTTTGATTCAACTTGTTACCTGTTGCGTGTAGTTTTGTTTACACCTCTTTAAATTACAGGTGAGTCCCACGCACACACCCGCCCAGGAGCTATCTTGGAGAATAGAAAACACACACACACACACACACACACACACACATCCCTGTTATTCTTAAAATGCCTTTGCTAAGTCAATGGGCACTCCTAAATCTTACCCTGCTACCCCAGGCCAAAACTTACATGGCTGGCTGACTTTATCTCCTCTGCTACTGCGCCCCCTTCTCCTCTCTCCCAGTCCAGATTCTCAATAGTGTCCTACCAGCGCAACTCTCAGTGGCCCACCCCCGTGCTCAGTCATTGGCTACTGCAACTTTATTGACAGATCAAAAACCAGTTCAGGGCAAGGACCTTCAGCATCAGTAAACACAGATTCCTGACTAAGGAAATCAAAGCATCAGACCAACCCTCTACAGTTATCTGTGGAATTTGGTGGGAATATGTTTTGACAATTATGTTTACTGTGAACCTGACCACCTACTTGATCTTGTGAATGAGAATTCCTAAAAAGAAGCTATGAAATCTGACTGACTGATCAGAACGGCAGTGATGTGCAGATACTGGAATGCCCAGAGCCTAATAATTTATCCTGGGCTATCTATAGCCCCTATTAGCCATTCCTTGCCCATTTCTTTGTTGGGCCTAATGTACCATGACTAACAGAGGAACACCTTTAGGAAATGTGTTGAGTAACACAAGCTTCTACCAGCCCCAATGTTAAGATTTTATCTGATAGCATCTGAGGCCCATGGCTGAATTTTCTGATTTGCCACACAATTTCTAATGTCTAATTGAATAGCATTTTGATTTATGTCTGTTCTGATACTACAAATACTTCATTGAACTGCTTCCACATTGGAACACGGAATTTGGGGTGACCTAAGTTTCAGAGACATGGTCTTTCATATTTGGTTCCAGAATAACTCTTATTCCCTTTGCAGTGAGAGAAGTTCCTGTGTTGGCAATCATCAGATTCAACAAGGGACCATCTACTGCTTTCTACTCTACACAGTTACCTAGTGGCCCTGGCCCTAGGGAAATTCCACTGTAGCTTTCCCAGCTAGAACTTGCCTGGCAGGTACAATAAGCCAAGCTCCTGACATCAGCATGATGGTGTTCTGCAGTGCCTGGGTTACCTTCCTACCTGTCCAACACAGCAAGGGCAAGGCCATGGTGGCTATCAAGAGCCCAGTGCAGGACTTCTTTGTTCCAAAGTGTTACATTATTCTTACGATTAAAACTCTTTGAAAGGTTTAAGAAAAAAAGATAGTCTAGGAGAAATGAGTATTTTCTGAAATGTCTGGTTAGAAGCTGGAAAATCCATAGATGAACATTAAGAAATGCTTCCGGGGGAAAGACTGGAAGCTCATAACCTCGCCAAGAGAACATGCTCTAAAGAGGTCTTGTTATGTGAACTCTGTGTAAGTGTCAAGGAATCTGGAAATTTCAGTGTTCACCCTCTAGACTTACAGTCACTTTTGTGACAACATCTCCTTTCTATCAATATATCACAGCATTAAGGGCAAGGTCATAGAGGCAATGGAAGTCTTTTATAGTTCAGGGGCTGAAGAGATGGCTTAGGGGTTAAAAGCACTTGTTCTTACAGAGGACCAGGTTCTATTTCCAGCACCCACGTGGTAGCTCACAAACATCTAACTTCCAGTCCCAGGGGATCCAACACCCCATCCTGGTCACTTCAGGCTCCAGGCATTCACGTGATGCACAGGCACACATGCAAGGTATTCATGTAAGCAAAACACTCATACACATAAAAATAAAGATTTATTTTAGAGAGATTAATTTTTAAAAAGCACACATGCACAATCCATTACTAGGTAAAGCTAGTTTATTGTATCCAAAGTCCCAGCATAAATTGATATAACCAAGGCATCTGCTATGCTTGGAGGAGCTGCTGACAGTCAGAACACCATGCCTTCCAGTCCGTCCTCCATGAATTTCTTATAAAGTGCCATAAACTTCGCCACAAATGCTTCCAAATGATAAATGGCCTTGCTGCCCAGCTGTAGTCGATGCTCATAATAGGCCGCCATCTGGGCCACTTCCCCTTTCAGCTGCCCATCACAGTTATGTAGGAGTTCTGAGAGTAGGCCCTACAGGAAGTACGAGTGACTTAAAACTCAGTCAAGGGGAAAGAAAGGCCAAACATGTATATGCTTCTCACCCATCAAAGGGAAAGCTTTAATACAGTCTTTATGTGTATATGCAGGTGTATATATACCTACATGTATGTATATATGCGTATATGTAATGTGTGTGTGTGTGTGTGTGTGTGTGTGTGTGTGTGTGTGTATGAATCAGTAGTCTTCAACAAAGCCAAAACACTTAATATACCATGTATACAATGAAACCTGGTGCTTATCCCAGGTCTTCCAAGCTCCAAGCACGGAAAGCCCCCTGCAACAGCCTGCGTTAAAGGATTGGTTTTTTGCTTTCTTAATAATGAAAAGAAATGCATATGCAGCAGAAACTATCTTGCTACAAGTGAAATTATGCAGACTAAGCAGGTTGCATATACATATGTATTTAGGAATAATATATATATAACTGTTATGCACATAACAATGAATGACTAGAGGAGATGAGTGTGAGGGAAAGCAGGGAAGCATATGGGAGGGCTTACAGTGAGGGAAGAAAAGGGGAAATGGTGACATTATAATCTCAAAAGTAAAATGATTAAAAACGAATTGTATCTTGAATCTTGATCTTTTACAGGCTAGGGATATGCAATGTATCTTCTCTGGAGACCCTGGTGCCAAGTGGGGAAGCGTTCCAGTCAGCCATGCAACCCTGCTGGCAACAGCTAGTAATCTGCAGCATAGCATCACTGCCCCATGTGTCCGAAGGGTAAGTAAGCTGTAATCCCTACTAAACAATCTACTCTTTGAGACGAGGCCTCACTACTGCCCAGGGTGGTGTGCTCACTACTGCCCAGGGTGGTGTGCTCACTACTGTCCAGGCTGGTGTGCTCACTACTGCCCAGGCTGCTGTGCTCCAGAGGTCCTTCTACTTCATCCAAGCGGCTGGAGCTATAGGTATGGTCAACATATTTGGCCATGCCATTTTGAACATGTTCAACTTATGACAGCTTTATCAAGAAGCTCATCATAATTTGAGAGCATCTGTATGCAGCTGCACAAGGGTGCAAGGTTCTAAGCACAGGGAGAGTTATTGACATTCATTACAATAATAATAATGCATAAGCAATTCAAAATATCACCAATAAAGGTCATCTTCAAGAAACTGACAGGGTCATACAATGGGGTATCATCTTATCTTGTACTGTTGAATAAAAATTCAGTAAAATGAAGAGACTACACACTAACAACTAAACAAAGACACACACAGAAACACACATACACACACAGCACTTGTTATTAGGTGAAAGATGCTACTAACGCAAAGTATTGACTTCTGTAAATAAAAGAGCACATTTTTCTTTGTGTATTCAGTATAATTTGATTTTGTTCACATTACTGTGCAATCTTAATAGAAACCAACAAAACCCCATGAATGGCCTAATATCCTAAATCAGTAAATTTTGCTAAGAGGCCAGTAGGCCAATCCTCCAAAGCCTAGACTATACCAGTGTCTTCAGCTTCATTTCTGCGTACACCATGTCTTTCCTGGAACGTCTGTTCCCCAGGCATTTATAGAGTTCCATCCTCTTAGTTCTGAGTGCCAACTGAAAAGGACCTTTCCCTTTCCGTGGCTGTGCGTTAACTGGGTTCCATTATTCCTCTGTCATGTTCCTTCCTTTAAAGACTCACAACATTCTGAAATTTTCTTCACTTGTCTCCCATGTCACTCCCTAGAACATTCTGTCACAACTGAGGTCTTCCCTCCCTTCTTCAGTGGTCCCCAATTGGTACCTGGCACACAGCAAATGAATTACTATCTGCGAAATTAGCAAAATGTTGTAGATGATGATACGCTTTAGCATTACAAAAGCTTTGTGATCATACGGCCGGTGGCCACTTGTTAGCTCTGAAAGTTCAAGATGTAAAATGGAGCCACTTACCTTCATTATTATCTCAGGGGGAATACAGTGAGTTAGAAGCTCATAGAGCCTTCCGCGGACTTCAAGGAGCCTATATGAAACAAAGGAATTGCTATTTTGTGACAAAAAGCAGCAATTTAAATACACCAGTCAGTATAGTTCCGTGTTCTTGACTTATCAGCTTGATGCAGAGAAGCTGCCTCCGACATGTGCTCTATGAATGAGAAACAGCCCCAGTCTGTCCCATTTTAGTTTGTCAGATCAGACAGACTCCTTCTGTGGCCCAAGTGGCCTGAACCTCACTAGGTAGCTCACACTGGCTTTGAATCAGAAGCCATCTTCCTGCCTCACCTTCCTAGGATATACGACCATGGCCAAGGATCAGCTCAGTTTTTAAAAAGTCCTTTGTTTCCATATATTTTTAACAATGGGTATTTATAACAAGGGCTAGTGATTGTATCACTCACAGCAGTACTGGAGAGAAAGCGAGACTCCAAGGCCTGGCCGCGTGTCTGGCATATCAGCTGCTTGCTGTACAAACCTGGTGACCTGAGTCTGATCCCCTGAAAGCCATGGTGGAAGAAGACAACAGACTCCTCAAAGTCATCCTCTGACCTCCACATACATCATCCTCTGACCTCCACATACTGACATAGCCATGGCTGCATACACCAACACAGACACACTCATAGAAATGAGAGAGAGAGAGAGAGAGAGAGAGAGAGAGAGAGAGAGAGAGAGAGAGGGAGAGAGAGAGAGAGGGAAATTTAGACGTTGAAAGTGAAGTTTGAGCACATTCCCCTAAGGAACTGAAGACACTCATTTTACTGATATATCAAATACTATGCTTATGCATCTTTTCTAGACAGCAGACAGAATTTTATGCTTAATGTATCTACAGAGTGGCTGTAAAAAGACTGGGGAGTCACCAGTCAATCACACAAACAATGAGGTGATATGAGCATAAAGTATGACCACTTAGTGTGTAAACAATACAGCAGGGACAGAAAGCTGACCTTCAGAGAAGGGACAGGCCAGAGCTCCCAGGTAAGCAAACCCTGGAGAAGTCAATAGGGGTGCCAAACGCCTGAGCCCCTAATTCAGGCATCCCTGATGACACTTCAGGAGGGCGTGAAGGAAATGCACACACTGCATATCAACAAGAATAAATAATGAAATGTAGAAAACAATTGTCTTTGCCTTTGTAGAATATAGTACTTGAACTAAAAGAATAAACAATTACCCAGAGTTCTGAGGAAGCCACTGCAGGTGTCCCTCTCTAGGTAAGTCAAGATAGTGATTCAGAAGTTTTCTTAAAAGTAGACATCCAGTCTCCTTTTTTGCCACAGCAAGAGTATGATACAGCGGTTCCTAGAACGTCACTACGAGTCTCCACTACGTGATGTTGGTAGGGACCCTATAAACCGTAACTTATCAGACGCCAACTCAAAAGAGAAACACACACACGCTTCTTATTATTATTTTCATCTCAACTAGGAACACTCGGGTTCTCATGGCTGCACTCGAGTCTATTCTGAACCTTAAAATGATCAACTTCCACTAGAGACCAAGGATGAGGCTGTGTGTCAGTGAGTGTAAGAAAATGCCACAATGCAACAGCCAGGGACCTAAGCTGCCATAAGAGGAACTCCCCGCTGAGGCGTTTTCAGTTCTGACCACTTCTGAGGGACACATCCAAAACATGAACAAAACAACTTGAGAGTATGTAACAAAAGGATGCTTTCTAAGAACTTTGTATTTCTCTTCATAGATCTATCCTTGGGCATGGCAGTCTTTTCTAGTTCCAGAACCTATCACACACTCTCTTTACTCTCTGTATTAAAGCAAAACAGTGTCATCAAGGTACAAATGAAATGTTGGCAATCTAAGGTAAAGTCACCTGTCCAGGACATTTGGCTAAGTTAGGATGACAGCGGGAAGGTCAGTGTCTTTCTAGTACATTCTGCATCAATTTCAAGGCAATTACAATTATTCTTTCAGTCTCAGCACACTAGGCAGTTCATGCTGTGCACTAAAACTAAGCTATCTGGGAAAAAAAAAAATCAGAAAGAGTTCAAAATTTATTTTATAAATAAAGTTCAATTTTACAGGTTAACACAGACTAAGGAAAAGCATAAACTACAAACTAACGACTTAACCCACTATATTTCAGATCTTAAATGATATTTTTCCCCTTTCAAATGAGGCTCAAGATTGACTTATACTTATAAACGCCATGGTATCTCTGCTCCCCCACACTGTTACCTCTGTGGTGTCTGCTGACTGACAATAGCATTTGCCGTCTCCCTCAGATACACCTCCCAGTCTGTCTCCGGGATTTCTTGGTCTTCAGTAAAAGGGTATCTATGAACACAAAGAAAATAAATGAACAACCAACTCTTCATGTCCCAGAGAGAGCTACTGCTGCAACAGTCCCACTCACTGCTGCACTCTGCAGGCTTCACACATAAGTAAGGCTTTCCTGAGGTTCCTGCAGGACTTCTCGGCCAGCCTGTGAGCCAATTTCGAAGGAAGAGCCAGACCTTCTTTCTTGCAGACAGTGGATAGTACACTGCAAATCTGTAAGAAAACATAACAAAGAGAAGCACAGTGAGGCAATTTCTAACTACTGTTAGCATCAGTGTGGAGGCCTTTCACAGGGCTGTTCTGCGCTGCCTCCTACAGGACACACGAGGTGCTGCTGTGTGCAATCTGTCAGCGTCAACTATGAGCAGGGAAGTGAAAGCACATGGTGCTGCTGTATACAGTCTTCCACTGTCTACTGTGAGAAACCAGTACATTTTATTGACAGCTATTAAGATGAAAAGGGAGATAGTAAGTACACTGACCTCCAACCCCAGGGACCAGGGATTGTCACATTATCTACTTCCTCTATGTTCCCATTCCTCCCTAAAACTAAGTAAATCAGCTTGAGGCAGAAAACACTAAATACTTGAGAAGGCTTCACGCCTTGGTGACTTCCCAGTACTCATCTGTTAAGAGTAAAAGACAAAGAGAACATGTTCTATGTTTGTCTTCCCCACCAAGCACATCACCATCGCTAGGCACTTACTGATGGCTGGCCTTCAGCTCAGTCTGCAGCCGCCCTTCAATGGCTGACAGACTTCACTGTGTTTCAGGAAACAAAACTAGAGCTGAAGTGCTTCTGGAAAACAACCTAACTTACATCCTCGATGCTGGGAGCAGGCACGCGAACTGCCAGGCACCTGCTTCGGATCGGCGGTATCACTTTAGATGTGGAATTGCAGCACAAGATCAGCCTGCAGGTAGACATGTACTTCTCCATGGTCCTGCGCAAGGCGTGCTGAGCATCCTTTGTGAGTTTGTCCACCTCTGTCAATAATACCACTGGATCAAAGAGAAACAAAACCAGCTTAAACTGGAGACCACTGAAGCCTTAATTTCTGCCTTTCCTGTGTCCTCACTAATCACCATGAAATCCTAAATAGATGTCTGATAGTCTACTTTTACCTTTGAAAAGAACAAATCAGAGTTACAGAAGAATACTTTTGATTTTTGAAATTTTATAATCAAATAAGACTAAGAAACATTGGTCAAAATGAAGTTAAATTAGGACTTCTCACTCCAGTCTTTACCATTGATAACAAAGCTACAAGACAAGGAAGTGCTGCACTACACCGTAAGTTCTAAGTAATCCGTTAATACTCTGGAAATCTCTGTTGCAATCGTCACAGTGGGTGGGTACCGCCAAAAGGAGAACATGGAAGCACATACAGGAAGACTGCATCTGGCTGCATTCTAGGCTAGGACCAGTTGGTGGCCTTAAGTGGCTCAGGAATGGTGCAAGGGACGAATCCAACTTTCAGACTTTGTATCCTATTATCAAGCTGTTTCCAAAGGATGGCAGTAGCAGTGGGGTTTCATTTGAGATATGCCCACAGACAAAGCAACCTCGACCTCGAAGTAAAACTACATCCACGTTTGTGCTGACAGAAACAAACAATGACAAAGAAGCGGCATCATGCCTGAGTGAGAGAGAAAGGAGGAATCCATGACACTTGTCCCAGTGGTTAGGGCTCTAAACCCTCAACTGCCACAGGATACACTGGACATCACAGCCAGTATCAAAGCAGAACTTGTAAGCAGATGCAGGTCGCATAGGGCCCAATCTGTGGCTGAGAACACGGGACCCTGCAACAATAAGGTCTGGGCAAGAGGAGGTTTCTCAAAACGCTAAGATGATGCTGCGCACGAGCCCAGCAGCAGAAGCAGGCTGAGCAGAGCAGGAAACAGACAGCGACAAGGATATCGAGTGGCAGGAAAAGCAAAGGAGTAGAGACTGCAGCACAGGGCCGTGTGCCTCACTGCTTTCTGAAAATAAAACATAGGACCTCCTAAGGACCAAACCTAGAAAACCCCTTTCTGGCCTCCTACTTTCAAAGACTACTCTTTTTTACACTCACACTTTACAAAAAATAGTCAACAGAAAAGAAACACATTGAATTCAAAAGTCTAAGAAATACACGCTTTTCAAGTAACCATAAGTTTAATGGAAAAAGCGGGTTAATCTAACTTTGGAAGCACAGGTGACCAAGTTCCGGCTGAGGACTCCTATAAAAAGCTGGGCGTAAACCTCAGTTCTAGGAGAGCAGAGACACTGGGCGGAAACCTCAGCTCTGGTGGAACAGAGACAGGAGCATCCCTAGGACTCACTGCCCTGTCAGCAGAGCTGAAATCAGTGAGCTCCAGGTTCAATGAGAGACCCCACCTCGATGAGAAGATGAAGAATGAGCTAGGAAGACAGGAGTGTCTCCTCCATCCTCAACATGCACTTGCTCACATGTGCACTGTATGGTGTTTCTTATTTTACATGATTGGCGCTCCCGTTATCTTGCTCTGAAATGTCAAATAGGCACCATGGACAGAAGACTGAACACCATGAGAAGAGACCGGGGCCTCCATGCACGTGTCCTTTCTTCTTTTCTTCCTTTCTTTCTTTTTTGTGACAGGTCTCTACATGCAGGCCTGGCTGTCCTAGAGCTCACTCTATAAATCAGGCTGGCCTGGAACGTACAGAGATCCTCCTGCCTCTGCCTCCCCGGTGCTCAGAATAAGGGTGGGTGCAACCGCGCACAGCGTGCATTCATTTGTAACTCCACTATAAAAGAGCACACTGATGGTCCCCAGCCTCACAGAAAGCCCCCTCCCACCTACCTTTGAAGTCTCGTTGTGAGCTGGTTTCAAGTTGTTGTGACTGTGCCACTGTCTTCAGCATCTCCTGAATTACCACCCGGTCGCTGTTCCCCGCATCACTACACAACAGCAGAACGATGGTCACATGGATGTAAACCTCCACCAAGTATTGCACCCTCACTCTTAATCTGTTATTACATCAACAATATCAGCAAGTTTGCTTTCTTCTGTTTGGTTTTTGTTGAAACTAGTAATATCTAATTACAAGTATGAACCTTGAAACTGGAGATCTTTTAGGCTCAGTAACAAATTTAAATTGTATTACCACTAAAAACATTGTGTTGTTACAGTAGTTTACTATTACTTAGACAGCAAACCTATGAGTTTATTTAACAAGTATCTTGATAATGCCTTCAAAGTAACAAATACTTGAAACTGCACAACACAACAGTCTTCCTTTACTTCCTACAGCTGGATTACACATCTGGACGCTGGTGATCAATTCCCCAGTCCAGAAGCTAGAATATTCCCCAAGTAGCCTATGGAGCAAACACACTTACTTTTATAATTTGATCCACTCCCAATCCTTTCCTTGATGAATCCTCTCAGGGTCACTCTAAGGTTCATGGAGAGCACACACAGGGACTGCCACCAAATCCACATACACAAGAGTTCAAGACTCCTCCTTTCACTCCTTCCATTGTACCTTTACATAGACACTTACCTCAGTGACATGGACCATGGTACCCACTGTCCTAAGGGACCTTTGACAACAGTATTTAAAAAAAAAAAAAAAAACCTCTCTAAGCTGGAGGACAATGACTGTAAACTTTTTTTTCCCCTAAATCTCTAACTGCTTTTCTAAGAATATTTAGGAGCAGTTTACCTGGGATTAACTTCAAGGTGGTAGTTACTTGCAATGGTGCTGATTTCAATTTTTTTTTTAGATGGAGTCTGTGAATGAAACAAGAATTGGCTCAACATTTACTTACTGACTGTCTTCTTTTTATCTTGTGTATCACCAAATCACCACTGTCAACTTCATGTTAACACAGACATAACACAGTCTTCCATGTTAACACAGAAATAAAAGGAAAATATTTTCACAGGATCAATGTTTCATGAAAGATTAATAAAGAGAGAAAATTTCATAGATACCTATTTTGCTTTTCCCACTTAATAATGTGGCTTTGCAATCCCTCTCAGACAACTGGTGTGAGGTCATGACTGTGATATCAACTCACAGCATGCATGCTCTACGACTAATTACCCTTGTGCATTTTCACTTTGTAGACACTGTGCGTGTCTGCGTGACCTGTCTGTAGATCCATCAGCTGAACAAGAAATTAACATGTCTGTAAGGAAACTCTTCCTTCATACACTTTCGCCCCTGTACCTGTTCTGCCTCACCATGGGCCTCAAAACACAAGTCAACTGACCACCGACTCGCTAAATCCTCTGAAAGTAGTGCAAAGCCAGAGCTCAAGTTGGTGAATTGCATTTTGCCATAAAATTTGCTATTTCTAGTTCTCAAACGTAATGCATCTCAATAGTCTCTCTCCTGTCATCCCTTCAAATAAACCTACCTTCCCTTAAGCTAGTTTATACTAAACAATCTATTTCTAGGGATCAACTAAAATACTCACTTCATTTATCTTCTTCATAACTTTAGCTCATTTCAGAAATGTATTCTCCATATGGAATTTAGAGTGGCATCATACACTTTTTAAACCTTACGATTCTGACTGAAATTTATACCGTAACTTGGGATGGAGACTTTTAAATCTTAAGGCTCCCATGTGAGAGCATGTTTTATATTTCTCTTTGTTCAGTTCTTTTTTCTTGTAGAATATTGTTTCTTCTGAGATAATTCAACATTACCCTCCTGAAGAGTCTATTAATAGCATGACCACCCACATTAAGCATTTTTTTCCTTTTTGAATATAAAATATCATTAAGACACTGTATTAGACGCCATGAAGGACTTGAAAATAGGCACGACATATTCTCTACCTAACTTCAAAACAAATTATCATCTTGCCGAGGTAAAAGATAAAAAACCATAATCAAGGCATGCTATACACTACCATGTGTAAGGAACTGCCAATTCTGCTGGACTGAGTACACTTAAGAGAAGGGCATTTCAGGGACTGGGGAAATGGTTGAGTGAAATATATTTGTTGTACGTACACATGCAGGCTTAATGACTCCACATAAAAGCTGTATCACCAGTACAAATGCAACTGTCTTTAATACCAGGGAGCCTCACAGAGAGGTGGGAGGCAGAGAGAGGAGACTCTCCAGAAGCTCCCAGGTCCGCCTTCTGGGCTTAGGAGATAGCAAGGCAACCTTTGTCTTAAAAACAATGGGAAAGAGAAGGCTGGCAGCTGACAGTTACCCTACCCATCCCACCTTCACATGAGCACACAGGCACACAATTTCTTAAGTCACACACTAGGCAGCCAGTGGTGGGGAGAGGTATACACATGACCAGGATTGAAAATCCCCACCAGAAACATCTGCTAAGCCTCAACCTGAGACACTTACTGTGATAGTCTGATGCTCAATTCTCAGTTTTTCCACCCCAACACCATAAAGTTCACGTAGAATACACATAATTCTTGTCTTTTTTCCAGCACCTGATGGTCCATACACTAAGAGGTGAGGAAAGTCTCCACACTGCACCTAAGGAAAAAAGAACAAGACATTTGATCCTACTTAAACTGAGGTGAACCAAGTTAAACAAACCACTTTTTTAAAAAAAGATTTATTTATTTCTTGTTTGTGAGTACACTGTCGCTGTCTTCAGACACACCAGAAGAGGGCATCGGATCCCCATTACAGATGGTTGTGAGCCACCATGTGGTTGCTGGGAATTGAACTCAGGACCTCTGGAAAGAGCAGTCAGTGCTCTTAACCGCTGAGCCATCTCTCCAGCCCAACAAACCACTTTTAAAGTACTAAAATACTCTGTTTCACATCCAACTCCAACAGAAAAGGTACCAAACTCTGGACACTAATATAACTTACATGCACAACACAACACATGCAAGACACAACACTAAATGCTTAAAAGTAGGAACTCTCTAAGTAAGCTATCTGAAGGGCTCGTTTGAAAATAAGGGATGGCAGAAGGCAAAACTGATCTTTGTAACTAAGACGGATGCTTGTCTGGCACGGGTTCCCCATAATGGTCCTCTTGCTCAGAAGTAGGTGCACTGATTTCCTTGTAAGTTCACTTGGGAGAGACAGAAGAACTTCACACTAGATCAGGGTTGATGCAAAGCTATAGAAAAGACAGCAGTAACAGAGTGCTATCAAAGGAAAGAGTACTATTAACACGGGGACTTGATCTTGCCACTAGGAAACAACATTAACGCTATTGCACGGAAAACCGGTGTGTGTATAAACGAAGTATAATGTTCTACTTTAAATTAGTGCATGCATCGCAAAATAAAGCCAAAAACAAACCTAAAACATATCTTCCACTTCACCCTCGATTCTTCCAAAAGCTCTTATATGAAGGATGGCGGCATTTGTTAAAATAGTTTCTTCTTTTCATTAAAGACTTAGCTGCGATTCTGCAGAGGCCAGTAACTAAGAACAGGGTCCGGAGCATAGTCACCTCCATGAGCTTCCCATCTAGCTCTGTAGCAGGAGAGCCCCTCTGGCGTTTGCAGAACACAGATGCCAGGGCACACCCCCATCCCCGCCCCCTACAGCCGGCCCTAGCTCTTTATTATCCACTACACTGGCCTTCAGGTCCCCACACCAAACTCATGGGAATCCCCGCAGCAAAAACACTGCACTCTGAGGAACTCGTCCCTCTGATCCCCTCGCTAACACTGGGGCGCCCGCCTCCTCCCTTCCCCGGACAGTGCAGGAAGCTGCCGAGCTTGGCGGCCTCCTCCCTCCCGGTCGGCTCACCAGGTTGCGCAGCTGTGCTGCCTGTTCCTTGTGATAGTCCAGTCGGGCAAGGGAGCTCGGCCGGTATTTGTCCACCCAGAGGCTCATGGCGCTACACAGCCCCACCAGAGGGCCAGCCACCTAGATAGGAGAATTTTCCCGCGAGCGCGAAAGGGTGCGACGTCACTTCCGGTAGCTGCGACTTCCGGATAGGGAGACTGGGAAATCCAACCGGGGCCGGAAATAGTCGCTGCATTTCTCACTTCCACCACTACACCAACAGCAGCTGGATTTATGGGGCAGTCGTTGTCTCTTTGTTCTTTGTTACATTTTAGAAAACAGAAGAAGGAATTAAAGATGTATCTCTGACAGTCGGGACGTCCAATCTGAGTGCTTAGGGAAGGAAGTTTCCTCCCGTTCTTTCATTTATTCACTGATTCAGAACTTCATTTTAATTAGTGCTACATAATTTGTTATCTTTATTTGTGGAACTGTTTTTTCTTTAAAATAATAACAAACAAACGTTAATGGTCAATGAGCATTTGCCTACTTGCCTCTGTGAACTATGTGTTCTGAACTGACAAAGGAAATCAGAAGCAAAAAATATTGAAGCACCATGTTTAAAGACACCGGGATTGTGATCATGGAAAGACTTTCAGGGGTGGAGAGTGAAGTAGGTGCTACAGTGAGCTGTGTTTTGGCAACAGTGCCCAGAAGCATGACAGACAACGCCCATAAAGACAGACAGTTCATGGTGGATCCTAGGGTGTATGCTTTAATGCTATATTCTAAAGGATTGAAAGAATGTGAAAAGAATATAGAAAAAAAAACTCACTTAGGTTTACTTGTTTTCACAAATACAAAACACAGATGCCACCATTCATTTAGATTTCTGATAACATTTTGGTGTGTGTTCCAGGCGATATTTGCAGTGAAATTAATTTTTATCTGAAATTAGATTTTAATTGGTTGCCCCTTGTTTTTATCTTACAACCATACTCAGAATTTCTCACCTTATGAGACCTGGGGAAGTGACTGGGAAGGGAGGAGAGAGTCCTCATATCAGAGTCAGTGGGCCAAGGCCAGAGAGAGACACGGCTCTGATCTCCCTGCAGTAGCTTCAGAAGTTACTTTCAGATACCTGAAATCTTGTTGTGATGGTTAATCTTGGTTGTCAGCTTGGTGAGATTTGGAATCACTGTAGAAACAATTATATAGGTATGTTTCTAGGTGGAATGAAGTATTGCTGCCTCTGGATTCCAGAGTTTGTGAAAATAGTAAGGCCTCTCTCTACACACCACCACAAAGGGGGGCACTGAGTCCTTAATCTGGACTGAGACTAAACAAAAGGTATTTGAAGCATTAGAAACAGCTCTAGCATTGGCGCCAGCCCTAAAACTTCCAGGTGTCTCAAAACTTTTTCATCTGTTTGCCCATGAAACAAGTCAAAATGGCTTTTAACCCAAACTTTGGGAAACACCTAGTGATATACCTGTCTAAAGGATTGGACCTGTAGCCACAAAATGGCCCATCTATCTAAGAACTGTGGTAGTTACTGCTAGTTTAATGTAAGCTAGCACACAAATCTGGGTCTAAATCTTGTACTCACAGCACTCCATTAGAAGATTGAGGCCGTCCTCTAAGGAGCATCATGTGGTTTTAATATGCTTGGCCCAGGGAGTGAGTAGCACTATTAGAAGGTGTGGCCTTGTTAGAGGACCTGTATCACTGTGGGGGTGGGCTTTGAGACCCTCCTCCTACCTACCAGGAAGCCAGTCTTCTCCTGCTTGTCTTCACAGCAAGATGTAGAACACCCAGCTCTTCCAGCCCCATGCCTGCCTAGACACTGCTATGCTTCCTGCCATGATGATAATGGAATGAACCTCTGAACTTGTAAGCCAGCCCTAATTAACAATTGTCCTTTATAAGAGTTGCCTTGGTCTTGGTGTCTCTTCACAGCAATGGCAGCCCTAAGACACACCAGGACCTTGGCTGTCTAATGCCTGTGTAACCCAGTACCAGGCCTGACCATACTTGAGTGCAATGTGAGAAACTCACAGTCGTCAAACCTGATCCCCTCTTGCCCCAATTGCAGGTACTCTTCCATGAAAGATGAAACTTGGTACATAGGAGATGCAATAATTACTTTAACTGAAAATATTTGGGCCCGAGTCAGGTACCTCAGCCCGGAAAGCTGATTGATCTGACCCAGGCTCTCAGATGAGGAAAAGGAAAGTCTACCACTCTATACATGGACAATTGCTATGCTCATAGTGTGACAGAGAAAGAGGGCTTCTCACTGCTGGGAAATTAAATAATCTTGGCTGTTCTAGAGATTATTAGGCTTCCCCTACCTGCCATCCCTTGTAGGCTGAGGACAGCCCATTGGGCCTGCAACATTCAAACCTTAGCTCAACCAGAAACACAGACTTCCAATTATGGCCTGACACTCTAGGATCTTAATTTCAACGAGTACATAGTCCAGAAGCAGTCCATTTGGCAGCAGTATTTATGGCTTCAGACCTAAAAATAAAAAACAATAAAGAAAACATAAATGGATGCAAACCTGGAGATAGAAAACCTAGGAAAGAGAACAAAAACTATAGACACAGCATCATCAACAGAATAAAAGAGATGAAAGAGAGGTTCTCAGGCATAAAAGATACCATAGAAGGTATTGATACATTGGTCAAAGGAAATGCCAAGTGTAAAGAGTTCCTAACTCAAAACATCCAGTTCAGACTCTGCCCAGTATGGAAGAGACTCTCTTCCTAGCTGCCCATGAGACAGTCTTTGGACTGCCTTCAGATCAAGATGTATGGAAATCAGATGTACGGATATCAAGATGTATGTCAGATCCACTCCCTGGCCTCCATAGGCTTATTCAAACACATGAGTCTATGGGGGCCATGCCTAGCCATAGCATAATGCAAAATACATTTAGTCCAACTTCAAAAGTCCCAATCGTCTACTACAGTCTCAACAATGTTAAAATTCAAAGTTGAAAGTCTCTTCTGAGATTCATCCACCACTGTGTCTGGCCTGGATATTGCCATGATTCCTGCCATGATGATAATGGACTGAACCTCTGGACCTGTAAGCCAGTCCCAATTAAATTTTGTCCCTTCTGAGAGTTGCTTTGCCTCATGGTGTCTCTTCTCAGCAATGGAAACCCTAACTAAGACAATTACTATTTCACCTTCCTTCCTTCCTATAAAGACTCACAACATTCTGAAATCTTTTCTTTGTCTCCCATGTCACCCCCTAGAACATTCTGTCACAACTGCGTCTTCCCTCCCTTCTTCAGTGGTCCCCTAATAGTACCTGGTGATGAACAGCAGTGTGGAAGTGTAAGCTGAATAAACCCTTTCCTCCCCAACTTCCTTCTTGGTCATGATGTTTGTGCAGGAGTAGAAACCCTGACTAAGAGACCATCCTAGCCAGAATGCTGTTGCCTTAGTTTTTTATCTTAGCCATTCCAACAGCCATTCTTGACTGAATTCTACAACTCTAAAGTGTTTGTCAGCCAGATCTTCTCCTGGCATTCCAGGATAGAGGTTGGGTTTTTGTTTTGTTTTCTTTAAATTTTAAACATAAGTTTATTTTGCATATATGGGTGTATGCCTACGTCTATGTCTGTGCACCATGTGTATGCAGTGCCCGCAAAGGCCAGAATAGAGTGGCTGATCTCCTGGAACTAGAGTTAAAGAAGGTTATGGGCTGTCATGGGGTGCTGGGAACCAACCCAGGTCCTCTGCAAAATGAGCTAGTGCTTTTTACTTTTGAGACATCACCCCAGTCCCAGTTCTGTGTTTTCCTACCTCATTTACACGTGTAAAGCAGAAGTATAAAGTTACTGGTGAAAGACTTGGATACCAAGTCTCACTGAAGATAATTTATAAGTTAGAAGTCATAACCAGGCCACCAGGTCTGTGCTTCCCTAGACTTACTTACATACTTAGCAGGTAATTGTTTGGTGCCTCATTCATGCACAGAATTGTGCTAAGTTCTATGCTGAATGTAATACTCTGTGAGATTTAAGAATTTCATTTTTTTTTGTTTTTTTGGTTTTTGGTTTTTTTTGTTTTTTTTTTTTTGGTTTTTTCGAGACAGGGTTTCTTTGTGTAGCCCTGGCTGTCTTGGAACTCACTCTGTAGACCAAGCTGGCCTCGAACTCAGAAATCCACCTGCCTCTGCCTCCCAAGGGCTTGGATTAAAGGTGTGCGCCACCACTGCCCAGCAAATTTCATTGTTTTATTTGCCTTTTTATTCGGGTAAGTTGTTACAAATGATAGCATTAGACAAGGAGCAGACAGTGAATCAAAACCGTATCACTGAAATTAAATTATATACCATAGGCTTGCAATTGTGCCGTGCAATTTAATACCTGTACTGGTATAGTAATTTTGTTTTCCTAAGCCTCAGTGTTTTTAGCTCCACAATGGGAGCAAAGCTTAAGGGAGAGCCATGGTTTCAAACATGAGAAGCTACAAGGAAAGGTGCATCATAAATTTCAAAGCAGTAAGTTAGATTATGTATATATGTATTTACTTTTTAAATTTATTTTGAGACAGGTTCTCACTACATAGCTCCTGATGTCCTGGAACTCACTGTATAAACCAGGCAGGCTATGAACTCAGAGATCTCCTGCTTCTGCCTCTTATAAAGGTGGTTCACACCTAAATCACTATGCCTGGCACTTTTACCGTGTGTGGGTTTTTTTTTTTTTTTTTTTTTTTTTTGGTTTTGCTTTGTTTTTGTTTTTCAAGACAGTGTCTCACTATGCAGTCTTGGCTGTCCTGAAACTGACTATGTAGACCAGGTTGGCTTGGAACTCAGAGAGATCCTCCTGCCTCTGTTTCCCAGGTGCTGGGATTAAAGGCACATGTCACTAAGTTAGCTATTAAAAATATAAATACCTGATAGATATTGTGGTGCTTCTCTACAATCCCACAACTTTAGAGGTAGAAACAGGGGATCTGCGTGAGTTCAAGACCAGCCTGGTCTACATAATGAGATGCTGTCTTAAAGATTAAAAAGTACCAAATTTTATGTATACATTTTCCATCCTCCTTGACATCTTCTCACATCATGACCACCAAATGGATAGTGATATCTCGTTTAATAGTGTATCACACTACAATGTACAATGGCTGAATAAGATACCAAAAATAAGCCGGGCAGTGGTGGCACACGCCTTTAATCCCAGCACTTGGGAGGCAGAGTCAGGCGGATTTCTGAGTTCGAGGCCAGCCTGATCTACAGAGTGAGTTCCAGGACAGCCAGGGCTATACAGAGAAACCCTGTCTTGAAAAACCAAAAAACCCCAAAGAAACCAAAAAAGAAAAAAAGAAAAAAAAAAAAGATACCAAAAATGATCAATGGATACAGAAAATCATCTTATTGGATTCAATGATCAGGTTTCAAATGAGACCCTGGTGCCATTCATGGTCATGGCACCTGCATGTGTTTACACAAATGATTTCATTTGAACAGACTGAGTGATTTGGCAGCAGACTACAAGAGCAGCAAGTACACATGATTATGAGCTCATCTGCCACATGTGTTCTTGAAGAATTTCTAGGCATGGCCTATGGTTTGATTCTCTCTAACTTTTCCAATAATAGCAGAGGTTTATGCATATCTTAGATTTCTAAGACCTGTTTTGAACTTTTTTTCTTTTTCAAATCAAATTATTCATTGAAAGTGCTACTTCTCTGCCATGTTTCCATAGTTTCACATCAAGATCGAGTTCCCTAAATTTATCAAAAATAATCAGCTTCCTCATGAAATCCAATGTGTGCATATAGGAATATATTCATATGTATGCGTATGTATTTTTTCAGTTGAACCCTGAAACGTAGTTGATTCTGTTACTTAGAATAGATCTTGCTACATGCTCATCCCATTATTTTTAAGAATGTAAAGCTTATAAGAAAGACAATTAATGCCCATAGGTATTCACACAGGCGAATATGCCTATTGACTCTGCTATCCATTCCCATAATGTCATTTCCTGACTGTCTTCTGAGGGCCATGTACCCAAATAGGACAAAAAGCTAAATCTATGTGAACAATTTTCTGAGAATACTTAAATGGATTTTCCCCTCTCATTTCTTTTCTTCCTAAAGCACAGATTTATTTTTCAATTTATGGGCATACACCACCCACATGCAGTGCCACGAGCCCAGAAGAGAATGCTAGATGTGAAACTGGTGAAACTGGAGTTAACTGTGTTTCTGAGCAGCCATGTGGGTGCTTGGAACTGAATTCATTTCCTCTGAGGGCAGGAGGCTCTCTCAGATGGTGTACAGATATAGATGTAGGCAAAACACTCATGCACGTACAATAAATGAATGAAATAAGCAAAGCAAATGGTCTTAGAAGAGTTTATGGACTTATTTCCATTTAAACTGTGCAGATAAAGTTTGTTCCAGCATGCCTTTTCTCAGTCTGTTGTGAGTATTGCAAGCAAGAGGGTAGATGCATGTAGTTAGTATAACCGAAGTTATATTTTATTATGCTGAGGGTCATCACACAAGGATTAATACTCTAAATTCCTAACTACAGTCCTAGGCCTACCTCCCCAAGCTTGACCATCTGTGTGACATATTTTAACGGAAGGTCAGGTTCAGTCCTAATAGAAGTCTCTGAATTGAGGATCAGGATACTGGGGCATACTCTTTAGCCAACGGGCAGATCAATGTGGTATCTCTTCAGAAGTGAAGAGCAGAGCACTGCTCTTAGTTTCTGTTTATGTACTGTCCGTTGGGTGTTGTGGGGTTCTAGGACTGTGCCTGGTTATCTTGAGTGAGTGATGCCACTGATTTCAGCCTTGGGTATAGTAGGGATTCTGACTAAACTATGTTTATATGTCTAAAGGGCATTTTTACTATGTTCATTACAGGGAGCAAGCTGGAACCCTCTTCCTAGATCTTTGTAGAAGTTCTGCATAGGGGAGGTATGAGCAGTAGTCTTTCTTTTAGAACACACAACAAACCTGATATAAGTAGATTCTTAGGCAAACACAGTGAATGGGCACAGACAGTCATTGTTCGTGAAAGAACCCATGCCTTGAAAAAACAGAACAGAAAAAAACAATAAAAACAACAACAACAAAGAGTAGACCAGGGTGGTGGGGATCTAAAACGTGGGATTTTGTGTTTCAGGAAACTTGTGACACAATTGCTTGCCAAAAAGGCATAAAGAAATGTACATACAACTGAGCGTATAGCCCAGTGGTAGGGTGCACAGGGCCTAGATCAACGCCCAC
Source organism: Uromys caudimaculatus (assembly GCA_028551405.1). Lineage (NCBI taxonomy): Eukaryota > Metazoa > Chordata > Mammalia > Rodentia > Muridae > Uromys > Uromys caudimaculatus. The sequence goes on along the minus strand of CM052721.1, from coordinate 5,927,308 downwards.
CATCAAAAATGTATGATTTTTGTTATTATAATTTTATTTATTAATTGTGTGTGTCAGAAGGAGATGGAGAGAGGAAGAGGGAGGGGAATGCATACATGGGCAAAGATTCACACGTGGAGGTCAAAGAACAACTTCTGAGAGTCACTTTTCCCCTTCCATTGTGTGCTCCCAGGACTGAGTTCAAGGCATCAGGCTGGCACGGCAAAAGGCTTTACCCGCAGAGCCATCTCACCATCTCCTGCCAGTATCATTTTTAACAAGGTGTCAGAAACATCACTTTTCTGTTACAGTGTGATTCTGTATATGTCATTTCACATATCATTAGCTATGTGGAGAATAAAAGATGAGCTCCTTTCATCTGTTTCTACCTGGTCCTGTGATGAAAGAGAGATTAGTATCAGAAACACATTCTTCAGGTCTTCATGTCCTGTATACTATCACCCAGCATCAAATAAACCACTGCAAGCTGTGTCTTCAGATAATACAGGACCTAAAAGAATTAGCAGGAACTTGAGAAAATAACTTTATACAAAGGAGAACAACTAAGGTAAATAAATGGAGCAAGAAACACTGACAAAAACTGATGTAATTTAAAGGCTGGAAGGGAGTCTTCAACTGTCCTCTCTATATCTTTGGAAAAATAAGAGAAGATGTGGAGAACATATAAAACGGTATTGGTTGCTGTCAAAGGAGAGCTAACACAGAAAAGATACTCTTGGTAATTAAAATATATGATTGCCAAGAAGAAAAATGAAATAGGAGTTCTGAGAGAATGGCTTACAAAAAAAATGCCTTAAGACAAAAATCAAAAGAAGAGAGGCAAGAAGTCTGGGCAGCCAACTTTCTGCTCTAGCTCAAATTAGCAAGGCATATGACAGTCTAGGGTTCAGAAACTAAGTAAAGGAGAAGTAACCAGAATGTGAAGGAAAATGGAAGTATCTGAAATGCACCATTACAGGGAGCCAATATAAGTACCAGACTGGAGAAGGGAGCCTTCTGTGTGTTACTCAAAAAGGTTCAAACCAGGAGCACCAAAGCATCAGGAATCCAACAATACTTGGGTTGAGGTGAACAGTAAAGTCTGAACTGAGTTGTCCTTTGCTGCATCACTGAGACAATGATTTCATTCATGAGCCTGAAGAATTAAAGATGCTTCACTGTGTATGTGGATAACATCAGGTATATATTCCAAGATAAATAGTGTTTCTTTCTATTAAAAAAAAAACCCTTGCTATTTTTTACTGTTTGACTTTCTTTCTAGGCCCATGTAATCATAGTATAAATGTGCCAACTATATATTCCCAAGACAAAGTGACTTGTTGTTCTAGTTTGCTTTTCTGTTGCTATGATAAAACACTGATGAAAATCAACTTGGGAAGAGAAAAAGATTTATTCCAGCGTATCCTTCAACATCCTCAGTCCATCACTGAGAGAAGCCAGGGCAGAAACCCAAAACAGGAACCTGAAGGCAGGAGCTGAAACAGAATGGTTAGAATACATTTTACTGGCTCACTCCCTAGACTCATACACTCATTTAGCTTTGTCATGCAGTACAGGATCACCTGCCTAGGGATGGTGCTCCTCACAGAGGGCTGGGTCCTCCCACATCAATCCTCAGTTAAGACAGTTGTTGCTCCCAGAGATGGCTATAGGCTAACCTGATTGAGGCAGCGCTTCAGTTGAGGTTCCCTCTTCCCAGGTGAGTGTATGATGTGTCCAGAGGACAATAAAAATGAAACATGACACACACTTGTAGTTGCTTGTGTTACAAATGCTAATTATGTACCCCCAAAAACTGTTTGCACAAAAGGGTCTGCATGTAGCTTCTGGGAACCTGCTCCCAGTTGGTTCTGATTGGTAAGTAAAGATGCCAGCAGCTAGTAGCTGAGGAAGATAGACAGAGACAAGATATTAGGATTTCCTGGAGGAGGAGGAAGAAGAAGGAGATCTGCCATGCTTGAGAGTGTGGAGAGAGGAGAGACAGAGGTTGCCACGGAATAGAGAATCAAGAAGAGCACCCTGAGCTCTAGGCCAAGAAGGTGTGGCCCAGACAGCTGACTAATTGGAGTTAAGAGCAGCCAAGATGGCATGTAGAAATTAATAAGTAGTAACTTGGAATTAGCAGCAGCAGGTAGATTCTAGCAACATGGAGGTTAGGCAGTTGCCCTGTATTGTGTTGTGTAGGGTATATTAAAATGTAAAGGCTATGTGTGTGTCTTTAATTCAGGAGCATAAACCATTGAGGTGGGTAGCAACCCCATGCTGCAATTTATTAATAAATACTAATTCAGCACATACTAAGCTGTTTGCTTATAATGGGTAGAAACAACCAACCTGAGTTCAGGAGGCAGCAGGTAGAAAGTTGAAGGTGAGCTTCTCCTGAAGAAGTTGAAGTTGAAGCTCTCACTCACCAATCATTTGCAAGAGACTCTCGGTGAGAAGGCATTAAAAGAGGGTATGTCTAAATTTGTGGCGTGTTTCATAGACCAGTAAGATGAGCAGCTAAGTAGCGCAAATCAGAAGGGCTCATTAAGCACTCCTGTGTGGGGGAGGGCTGATAAATGGAGCTATGTAGACTTGATGAGAGGAAGGAAAGACAGGTAACTAGACACAAGTTAGGCCAAAATTACATGGTGAAAGACCTCGACCATAAACAGAAGAATTTACCCCCATTCAGCCTTATTTGTCAAAGCTTCTTGAAGGGATAGCTGAAGAGCTTAAGCATTTAAACAATAAAAATATTCAAGGTGTGGTCATGCAAAGTTGCAATCTCAACACTATGGAGACTGAAGTAAGAGCCTCTCGAGTTCCAGACCAGCCTGAGCCATACATGGAGATCTCATCTTCAGAAAACCACACCTCCAAATCCTGGAAGAGAACCTCCTGTCTAATAAAACAGATAAAATAATTTAAGAAAAAGAAATAATTTAAGAAAAAGAAAAAGGGAAAACTGTCTAGTTTCTCCCATCATGGTATTCCTTTCTCATGACATGTGTATGGTAACTTATATGCATTCTCCCTGCCCCCAAAGAAGCTGTTCTTTTATCCTAAAGCATCATGGTCTATAAAATCATTCAACCCCACAATATTCAGACCTAGGATATACTCTGTGAATGCCTCCTCTGCAGAAAGAAAAACATCTTTGTGAAACAAACATCTGTTGACCACCCACATAAAACCTCACAAGTAGCTCAATTTACTGGGACAATATGTATAGGAGTAATTTTATTGTGTGTATTTATTACAGTTGTCTGTATAAGAAACTCATATTCAGAACTTAATTGTAGTGTGTCTGTTATCATGTCTGAAATGACCTATGAATTGTGCATCCTTTTGTTTGAAGGGGCTGATCCCCAGCAGACAAAATAGAAAAAATGTTCTCAAACATGTAAGATGGCTGGCTTCTTGCTACTCCCACTCTAAGACAAAGACTTGCTATAGGATGTTTTTCCCCCACTAGAGGGATGTTCAAAGCTCTTCTGGCAGTAGCCCATCACTTTTCCTGTCTTTGTCTAGATTGACAGAAGCCATCTCAGAAAGGCTGTAGCAAGCAATTGAGTTTCCTGGAGATGGCTCACCATTTTGCACGGCTGCAATGGGCGCACTCTGGAGAGGCAGAGCCACAGAAGCTTTGTCCCAGGATTGCTTTTCATAGCTCATATGATTTTCCTACCATTATTATGTATCCCAATGATTCCTGGATATCAGCCAACCCTATTGAGCAAATTCCCTGCAGATCAACATGAAGATGAACTTTCATAAATTAATGCTGTTTAGATGAATGAATGACTTTATAGCATTCCTGATTGGATTCAAATAATTTTCAGAAGAAGGTTTAAAGAGGTGGTTTTAGCTGTTTTGCCAGAAAGATGTAATAAGGTTAAAATCAAGAATAGAATGTGCCCCCTTCTCATAGAAAGTAAAGGCTGCATAATAAGGAATGCAATGAGCTTTCAAAATTACACTAAGAAGAAAGGTAGTTTTGGGGCAGATTTGTGATCAAGGATCACATTCATTCTAGGTCAGGTCTAAGGGTGAGGCCACAGGTATTCACCATGATAAAGCAAGGCCGTGTGAAACTGTGGCTTTGAACTTATAATGAGCTTATAGAATGAAACACTGCTTTAAACTTACTAACAACAACCTTCTATAACTCCCCATTTGTGTAACATTTTATCTATGAGGTAATTTTATGAAGAACTTCTGTCTAAGAAGGTATAAATTGTCAGAGAGAAGAAATGTGGCTCTGGGGGCTCTGCCTTATTCACCAAATGTATATATGTATATGTCTGTCTGTCTATATGTATGTACATGCATACATGTGTAGGTATATGTGTATGTATATACAATGCATGAATATTTATGGGATTGATAAAACAGGTGGCCGGATCTGGCCAAAATGTGTGTGTGTGTGTGTGTGTGTGTGTGTGTGTGTGTTCCTGACTTTCTTCTTTCTTCCTTTTCTTTTCTCTCTGGCTCACTAAGACTTACCAAACTACAAGCCTCTTACCAAGTCAGAGAGGGGCCTTTGAGCCAGGAGAAAAGAGATCAGGTAACTAAGTCTTTTTTCTTAATCCCCTGCTGCTATCAGTAGGAGTTAATGTGTCAAAAGCCAGCTGCTTTTGACCACAGAATATCAAAGAGTTAAAGAGAGTAGAAATTGCCAAAAATTAAGCAGCTTTTGCCCATGCAGTCACTACAAGAAATTGCCAAAGGTGAGCAGCTTTGGACACAATCACCAACTCTATACCCCCCTCAGCTGCCTTCCTTGGGGAACTGGATACTAGAAAGCCCCTGCCACTGAATTATAGAACACCTGCAGTGACCCAAAAGCAGTCCATTGGGAGGGAAAGGGCAACTCTTTCTATCCCCAAACATGTAAGAAAACAATCCCAACCCTTAGAGCATATCTGGATGTCACATTAGGGTTCACCCCCCACCTGTGTGGGGAGTCTGTCCTTCATGTGTTTTGCTGTGTGTGCATGCATGCATGTGTGTGTGCATGTGTGTGCGTGTGTGTATGTGTGTGTGCTTGTCTGTGTGTTTTCACTTTCAGTAAAATTTGCCTGACTGGTGAAACCATACATTTCCTGCCCTTTTGATTCTTTAAGTAGTTGGAGGAAAAGAATCCATTTCTGCAACCCTAGAGGACATCATCCTAACTGTATTAGTCTTTCCTGTTGATCAGTTAGTTGATCAGAGCTACATCTTGTTGGTATATGCAATGAATAAGGATTTTAAAACAAAACAACCCATTTGTTGTGAGCTCAAAAGGACCAAACAATGAGCTTCCATTCACTTCTACCATATCTGGTTCTGGTTTGTTTGTTTAATAATGAGGGTTCTGAAATTTCATATTTGGGCCAACAGGCTTGCCCATAAAACGTCTCCCAGTCTTTGTTTTAAACACTATTACATCTAAAGAGTTCAAAAAGTAACTTGGAGCTCCACTGAACCCTTGGACAATTCCTTCATCGCTTCTGGCTTCTGCAGATGCCAGCCAGGCTCACAGGTGAGGCAAAGGCACACATGCAAGCAAAACACCCACACATTTAAAATATAATTTAAACAAACAACAGACAAAACAAGAAGAATTTTACAGCCTGAAAGTATTAAGGAAATTTCCCAATTTCATCATGAGTCTTCGGAATCTTTTACCTTTGCACTATCTCTTTGGTGAGGACTGGAAGGCACACACAGCCCATGCCATCAGAAGGGAAAAGGAGCAGGCTTCTGTCTCACCCTTTGTCATATAGCTGGTGGTATGCACAGCCATCATTCTTCCCCTTTCAACAGTGGGAAACAGTCATTTGTACACTTTGGAAGATAATAGATATTTTGGAATAGGTACAGGTAGAAGGTTGGATATTGACAGGGTCTCACTCTGTTAACCAGGGCTGACCTAAAACACACTACGTGTTTAAGGTTGGCTTTGAACTTGTGGCTAATATGCTCCTGCTTCATCCTTGTTGATGCTGAACTGCCACATCTGGCTTCTTTTTGATGATTTTAAACCCACCTTCTGCTACCATCACTGAAACAACTCGCTTAAAGAGCTTAGGTCCATAGTCCGTGCATTACTTAGACCACACGAGACAGGACAAAGAATCTGCGTTTAATATAAAAGGAGGTAAGAGTGTTAGGTTTCAGGAAAAGACCAACTTGCTGTTTTCCGATCAGGAGTCATGGCATTAATAGCTGTGCGTGACTGTGAACAAGTTACATAAGTTCTTGTGGCCTCAGTTTCCCCATCTTCAAAATGAGGACTATGCTGTAACTGACCTATAGAGCAAAACAGGAGTGAAGAATAATCCACATGGAAAATGCATAACTAGGTTCATAGTTTTTGCTGTCTTTTTTAAACCTCTATTCTTGCCTAACTCACCATGTTGATATGAGCATAAAGAGAGATAAAACTCCATGTCGCTTTGCACATAAGAAGCTTGATAAATATTTCCTACTCTTTGGTTTCTCTGCGTCACAGCCCTGGCTGTCCTGAGACCCAGCTGGTCTCGAACTCACAGATATTCATCTTCCTCTGCCTCCCAAGCGCCAGAATTTAAGGAGTGTACCAGCATGTCCCTCTCACTCCCCCTTTATTTTTTCCTATAACTTTTCAACAGAGCTGCACTCCAAGCACGATCTCTTTGGAGCATCTACCAGAAACGCGGCCAACTAGTGGCTCATCCGACCTCTTTCTCATTTATCTCTGTTTCAGTTCTGCTGGAGCCGCCTCCATTGTGTCTGGCGTGCTGAAGGAAAGATGTTTAAAGCGAACAGTTTTTCCTCCAAACCTCCCCTCTACCCCCTCACCCCCCCAAAGAAAGTGGTATGCCCTATCTTGGAGTTTTCAGCGCTGTGCTCCTTTGGAGGAGGAACTTTGAAATGGTGGGTCACTGCTGCCCTCTACTGCCCACCGCAGGTTCGGGAATTGATTGTAAAGATCAAGAAGCTGCCCTGGAAACATTAGCTGTGTTTTGTGCATGTCTGAGTGTGTTTGTGTTCACGTGTATGCATGCACGTGCACACATAGGTCTGATAATCCGTTCACCTTTCTCTTGACTATGTCGACTTTCAACCACAGACAATGTTTCTTTAAGCAAAATCAACCTAAATAGTAAAAGATTAACAGAACAGCGACATGGAAGGAATTAGCTAAAACCTTTCTTGCTTTGAGATGGCAGCTGAATCTGGTGTGTCACAGGCAGCTGGGAGGAATGATTGCCTTAGCTTTCAGCAGTGTGTTGGGTGCTTCTGAGAGGAGCTTCTTGCTCCTAGAACATTTGTTTATTCCTGGGTCAGAACAGAAATGGCCACAAACAAATGGAGCAGGTTTCATGTCAATGAAAGAGAAGACAGAATGGGTTGTATATATGGCATCGTATCTTTGACTGCCACCTGTTGTGGTCCTATACTCTGGCTACTTTTTTCAGGTAAGAACATTTGGATAAAGAATTTCTTAGACTGAGCCTGGAGAAATGGCTCTACAGTTATTAAGTCCATAATTCTCTTCCAGAGGCCCACATCGGGTGGCTCACTGCTTGTAACTCTAGTTACAGGGGATCTGATGCCATCTTACCATCTTCTAGCCTCTACGGGTAACACACACACACACACACACACACGCACACACACACACACACACACACACTCACACAAATTAAAAGAAATACTAAAAACAAAAACAAGGGCTGGAGAGATGACTCCATGATCAAGAGCACTGGCTGCTCTTCTACATGACCTGAATTTGATTCCCAGCATCTTCATGTTAGCTCAAAATCGTCTGTAACTCCAGTCCCGGGGGGTCTGAGGCCCTATTCTGGCCCCTGCTCACAACATGCTTGCATGTAATGCAAAGACACACATGCAATCAAAACACCTCTAACCATAAAATATAATTTAAGCAAATAACAAAAAATCATAATGATTTCTCAGGCCATAAGTATTGAGGAAATTTTCGAATTTCATCATGAGTCTTCAGAGTCTTTTACCTAAAATATCCAAGTCATGCACGCAAAATTCCTCAGTTTCGATAAGGAAGAAGGCAAAGGGCTGGTGAGATATCTCCATGGGTAAAGGTCCTTGCTCCCAACTCTGAAGACCCGAGTTCATTTCCTAATGAACTTACATGGTAAAAGGAAAGAACTAACTTCTGCGAATTGTTCTCTGGATTCACACACACACACACACACACACACACACACACACACACACACAATTTTGATAGATGAATTAAAAAGAAAATGTATTAAATTATATTAATATAATATAAATATTAAATATAATATAAATATATTAAAAAGAAAAAAGGAGTTTCGCGCATACTTGCTTGGACCTCTGTTCTACTTCATTCTTAACCTTTCAGAGAGGGAGCTGGATCTGCACACAATATCATCTTCACTTCTTCATAAAGCTCCATAGGGCTTCATGAAGGCAGACCAGGGCTATCTTACAGAGCCCAACCCTGTTCTCCTACTGTATTATATCACATTTACCACACAGATGATTTGATTAATTTCTCTTTTTTCCCCTTGTGATAATGCTTTTTTCTTTTCTTTTTTTTTTTAAAGATTTATTTATTTATTATATATGTAAATACACTGTAGCTGTCTTCGGCCACCCCAGAAGAGGGCGTCAGATCTCATTACAGATGGTTATGAGCCACCATGTGGTTGCTGGGGTTTGAACTCAGGACCTTTGGAAGGGCAGTCAGTGCTCCTAACCGCTGAGACATCTAATAATACTTCTTGCCTTTGAAGGGACTCAACTTTTGCCAGACTAAATATTTAGGACTATGTACTTAACATGCTGTCCTACTGTGTGCTTGCCTGTTTCCGTTTTTAAACTCCCTTTAAGAGGACACAAGAAACAAACTTACAATGACTTGGATCTCCCATGTAATAAGTTCTTACCACCTAAGCTAAATGCACAGCATTAAACTTACATATTTAATCTATTCTTCCATGCCCCTGATGCGGAACAATGTATGTGTGTGCTGCGAACACTACCAACAAGTCAAAAGCAACTTTCAATAACAAATAACCCATAAACGTTGAAAGTGACCTATGGATACAGATTGCTAATGTCTGTGTGTGATTTCAAGTACTATTCTGGGCCAGTGGGTGTTGGTAAAATAGTTTCTTCCTTTGCAAAACTCTGCTTAAGGTTTCTGTAGAAAGGTAAGCCTCATTTCTTTTCCCATAGTATGTTTTCTGTGTTGTTCAATAAATATAGAGCAAATCTCTTTCTTAGGCACAGGCAACATTTGGATACACACAACAAACAGATCAAAGACTACAAATGACAGACAGACACAAGACGCAGGGAAAGAAGTAAATAATTCAATTTTAGGCTTCCTCTTGGTCTAAACTATTCCAAAAGGAGGGCCCCTTTTCAGTTCTTAATATGGCACCCATGTGCCCCTTTTGACAGTAAGTTCTAGAAAAGTGGAATCACTGTCTGTGTCTGACCACACGTTTTCAACCTTAAAAACAGACCTGGTACATAAGGCAGACGTTGAACAAGTGAGGGAAGGGAAGGTTCTTTAGTGCTAGGAGATAAACTTGTCACTCACCACATATCCACCTACACACTGATTAGAGAGACCATCTCACAGAGATCTCTTAGGAACGATGAGCTGGGTCTATGGTACCCGAAGAAGACCAAAATTCATTTGATCTAAAGACCAATCTAGCATCTTGCTCCCCTTCTCTCTAAAACCAAACTCCCTATAGGGCTTATTTTGCTTCAGTGTAAACACTGAGATAGGTATAAATTGTTAGTCCGCTTTAGGTTCTGTGATGCTAAATTGGTTGACAGAGAAGTTTTAGAGAAAGAGATGATTTTGCTATTTCCTATTACAATCTTGTTTCTTATACTTGATTATTCTCCTTAAAATGCATCCCACATATAAACTGCAATCGCAATAAAAGTCTTCATTTGGTTTGTGGACAAGAGGAAGATGTGTCTTTCCATATTAATTAAGGCCTAGGTGAAATATTAAAGCCTAGGCGGAATGTTGAGGCCTAAGTAAAATGCTAAGGCCTGTTACCAGACTAGCTTACCATTATAAGGAAACTTGCTTCTATGTTTCTGCTGTTACTAGGAATCTTTCTAATGCCAAGTTGGTTACATGTTCTTTTATATTCTGTTCACTTAGAAACAAATCATGATAAAAGTCAGTAGACTGTTTCGTATAGTTAGTCACAATAAGCTCGGACCCAAACCAGCCACCCAACAGCACTTCCTGCATCTATGTATAAGCTTTTATGGTATAAACTGCCCCTGAGATGGACCCCAACATAAGAGAGACACCTGCACCAACATCAGAAACTATTTGAGTAGAGGTCAAGAAAAGTTTAAGTTCCCAAAACTTCCCTAGGAACTTACATCCTACGAGGCAAAAAGAGACATGTACGTGGGAAACTGACATCCTAGCTGGCAAGTTAAGACATGAATGTTGGACAAGTCCCATTCTGGTGGACAAGTTAGGACATGAATGTTGGACAAGGCAAATCCCCTGCCACAGTTGATCACTTCAACCAATGAAATTAGGACAAATGTTCAACAAAGATATGTTCCTAAGGAAATCCCCATCACTCCTGATTGGTAAAATAACTTGGCACAGATACCTGTGGATTTTGGACTTAAAAACCCTGTAGGATCTAACTCAGTGTCATGATTCAGTTCCCAATCTGGACCATAGCCTTGATCAATCAATCCTGGGTCATAGGCTCAATAAACTATCTCTATCTGACTGAGATTGGTGTTTGTGTGGTTTGTGAGGAGATTCCTGGACCCCAACAGTATGAAACTGTTGAAGATTGAAAAATGCAAAGACTTGTTTTCATAGCTGAATTAAACAGAAAGATAAGCTCTGTGAGTTAGGACAACGTATGCAGTGGTACATCTGCTTTCCCAAAGAGAGTCTATTGAGTACTATTTTATAGATTTGACACTACGATAACGATTCTCCAGCAATCTATTTCAGTTCTGCACCTAACATCCATGGATCAAGGGATGGACGGACTGAAGGGAAAATGGGGACATTGATAGAAAATACACAAAGAGCAGGGAGGAATCTAAAGCTAAAATCCTCTTATCAACATTACACGTTACAGATTTTAGACACTTATATTCTTTAGATTCACACCCAATAACGGTGATGCTACACCATTCCCCAAATATCTGCGGTATAAAATCTAGGAAGAGCAGTTTGTAGTTCAAGAGTAGTGTGTCCTACTTGTTATTGTTACCTTAGAACAATGACAATGAAATGACATTTTATTTTCAGAAATGTTGCTTGAGGGAACTAACTTAATCCTCTTTCATAGGAGGGCCTAAAAAGCCATGTGAAAAGGAATGCATACTACGCAAACATACACACCTGCAAACACATGCACACACATACATATATATGAATGCAATTTTTCCACTTGGAATGCTCTACATAAAATCTGTGATGCAGCACAGTGTATTTTTGAGGGTGACAGAGGGCTAGGTAATATGGAGTACTCTACAGCATTCAGTAAAATAAAATACTTAGAGTGGGTACAGAGAGAGCAAAGGGGTTAATTACATTTCTGACATCAGTCAATCTGTAGGTTTTGTGGGATATAAGGCGTACCATCTCAGCCTAGTTGTCATCTATTGGCTGGAAATTAGCTGCCAACACCCTGGCAGCTGTATCTAATGATTAATGCCCTAATGGGTTCCAAATGGCTCCAGACACATTAGCCACACAGGCTTAGGGATATGAAAAAGAGATCATGCTTGTTATGGCATGGTTCTTGTCAATTTAACACAGACCTAGACACACCTGGGAAGAAGGATTCTCAGTTAAGGAATTACCTCTAAAACATTGGCTTGTGGGCATGGCTTGTGGGTGAGACATTTTGTTGTTGTTGTTTAGTAACTGTAGGCATGTAGGTCCGGGACCTATATAAAAATTTAGCTGAGCAAGCCAAGGAGAATAAGCCAATAGCAGTGTTTCCCAACCATCTCTGTTTCAGCTCTTGCCTTGGATTCGCTGGGTGATGGACTGAAATCTGTAAGATAAATAAACGCTTTTTTCCCTAAATTGCTTTTGGTCAATGTTTTATCACAGTAACAGGAATCTAGCCAGGGAAGTAATTGAAAAAACACTCTGAACTGCCTAAACCCTATTAATTGTTTGTTTGTTTGTTTTCTAAAAGAGTAGACTTGTGTAACCATTCATATGCTTCTTCATGTCTTCATATACATGCAGACACTTGAAAATTCAACCTATTGCAACCCATTTACAGAAACGCTAAGATTCTGTGAGTCTTATCTCCTATCTGTGAATTATGAAATTATTGTACTACCTCAAGTATATGTATTTGATGTCCATTTTCCATTAGATTTTCCTGGTCTTTGTGAAGAGAGAGTGTCTTAGATAGAACTAAAGCTAATAGCAAGCACCCTTGTTTACAAAGCCACTCGTGTGTCCAATCTGTCCTTTGAAATTTATTGTCCTAGTTAATCACATAACTGATGTATTTTATAGGTTATAAGAAATGGCCTCAATATTTTGACCGTAGCCACCCACACCCGGCATTTTCTGAGTAGTTTTTAAATATAGTGCTTTGAATGAGAAATGGCCCCCATAAGCTCATGTATGTATGTTGTAAGCTCTTGGTCTCTAGCTTGTGGTCATATCTAGGGAGTTTCTGGAGCTTTTAGGAAGTGGAGCTTTGCTGGGGGTATTCCGTGTCTGGGGAAGGCTTTGAGAATTTGTGGCCTGGTCCACTTCTAGTTTGATCTTCTCCATTTCTTGGTATACCAACAAAATGTGAACAGTTAGCTTCTTGCTCCAGGGCCCTGCAGCCGTTCCTCTTCTTCCATTATGCACTCTAATATGTAGAAGAATAAGTTCCAATAAAACTTACTCTCCCTTAAATTGCTCTTAATCAGAATGTTTATCACATCAGAGAAGTAACATTCTATTTTCATTTATATACTACATTATCTTGGCCCATCAGCCAACACTAGTATCGTCTTAAGAAATTAAAGAAAATGTTAACATTTAGCACTGATACAGGAGGTATAAAATTAGAAATCTTAAAAAAAAAAAATGGAGTGGTTGACAGAGTCCTGTCTCTAAGAGATGAACCATGGGAATGAAGGCAGAGGAGAGCACCGAGAAGGTAAAATTATAACTGCTTCGTACATCATATAGGTGGCACTAAATTTGAGCGCTTTTGGAGGTGTCAAGATAGAGTCTCACTGTGTGGACCTGGATCACCTGAATTCACAGAGCTCTGCCACCTCCGCCTCCTGAGCACGCTACCACGCATAGCTCAAATTTGAGTTTGTGATATTTCCTGGTGAGACATCGAAACTGATGTTTCCAAGTTTTCTCTGGCTTACAGTTAGCATGGGCGTATTCTTAAAAAAAAAAAAAACAAAAAACAAAAACATATGTGATCTAGATATGTGTAAGACAATGTTTGTCATAAACATAGGAAGACATTACTTGCCCACCAAAAATGCATAGTGTGAAGTACACTGGTACTGCAGTCGGGTTTTTTTGGTTGTTGTTTTCTTGTTTTTCTTTTTTTAGTAGTCACAAGGTATCCATTACTCATGACAGCATGAGAGCGTAGGGATGAATTGTTTTTTTTAAAAAATCATTGGGTGTGATATTGTGTCAGTGTCGGAATAACTTTCTATTGGTTTTCATTTTACTGTGGTTCTGAGCATTGCTCACAAAAGGTGAAATTTCAGTCATTAGACTGAGAAATTTCACACGCATTGTGAGTAGGTTTTTTTTTTTTTTTTTGATACTTTATTTACATTTCCAATGTTTCCCCCTTTCTAGGTCTCCTCTTTGGAAACCCCTATCCCCTGCCCCTCCCCCGCCTCTATGAGGGTATTCCCCCTCCCACCCACCCGCCCACCCACTCATGTCTTCCCACCGTGACATTCCCCTTTACTGGGGCCTCTAACACCCTCAGGTCCAAGGGCCTCTCCTCCCCCTGATGACCAACAAGGCCCTCCTCTGCTACATATGTGGTCTGAACCATGGGTCCCTCCATGTGTAGTCTTTGGTTGGTGGTCCAGCC
>CM052721.1:5878390-5912724 GCA_028551405.1 Uromys caudimaculatus | reverse complement strand
TCATTGTGTCCTGGATTTCATGGATGTTTTGGGTTAGGAGCTTTTTGAATTTTGTGTGTTCTTTTACTGTTGTGTCAATGTTATCTATGGTATCTTCTGCTCCTGAGATTCTCTCTTCTATCTCTTGTATTCTGTTGGTTATGCTTGCATCTATGACTCCCGATCTCTTTCCTACTTTTTCTAACTCCAGGGTTGTCTCCCTTTGTGATGTCTTTATTGTTTCTATTTCTATTTTTAGCTCCTGGATAGTTTTGTTCATTTCCTTTGTCTGTTTGATTGTGTTTTCCTGTAATTCTTTAATGGATTTCTGTGTTTCCTCTTTAAGGGCTTCTAGTTGTTTATCTGTGTTCTCTTGTATTTCTTTAAGAGTGTTAACTTCTTTCTTAAAATCTTCTATCATCATCATGAGAAGTGATTTTAAATCTAAGTCTTGCTTTTCTGGTGTGTTGGGGGTATCCAGGGCTTATTGTAGTGGGAGAGCTGGGTTCTGATGATGCCACGTAGCCTTGGTTTCTATTCCTTATGTGCTTGCCCTTGCCTTTTGCCATCTTGTTAACTCTGATGTTAGCTGATCTTACTCTGTTTGGCTGTGGCTTGTCACTCCTGCAGGCCTCTGTATCAATACTCCTTGAAGACCAGCTCTCTCTGAGAGGTGTTTGGGTTTGGAAAGCTGTGGCACAGGGTCAGCTCTGGGGTGCAGACAGAAACCAGAAGGATCTTGACCCCAGCTGTCCCTTGGTTCCTGTGTCCTGATGGCTCTGCAAGGGTCCCTTTTGATCCAGTGAGTTTGAACAGAAGTGGTGGTTTTGTATGTGCTCGAAGGTGTGTCAGCACTCCTGGGATACCAGCTCTCTCCTGGAGCCCAGTGTCCCAGGCTGAGGTCCCCAGGTCCCGGTGAGCAGTGGTGCTTGTCTTATCCCGACTCACGGCTTTTCCAAGCTCCTAGGGGAGTAACTTTCTCCTGGCGCTAATCGGCTATGGAACCCTGGTGGCCCAGACACAGGTCTCTGGCCACAGATGGAAACCGGAAGGTTGTGAGTAGTTTATTAATGCATTGTTTAGCTGTGATGTAACCATTAAATGATCGTGGTGTTCCTGACCCCTTCAAACATTTTCTTTAAAATTTTCCAAGATTTATATCTTCACAGGACAGACTGGACATGTGTATGCTAGCTCTTGGGTGGATCAAAGTGAATAAAAACATTTAAATGAATTATATTAAATGCTATATATTAAATACCTTTAATCTTATGCAACTTAGACATTTTTATTAAATTCATTTATTTATTCACTTTACATCACAATATCAGCCCCTCTCCTCCCCATAGCCCCTTCACACAGAACCTGCCCCCACTCCTCCTGTGAGAAGGAAGAGGCCCCCCAGGTATCATCCCCCCAGTGCATTCCTCCCTCCCAGTCCTGCACATCAAGTCGCGTCAGGACTAGGTACATCCTCTCCCACTGAGGCCAGACAAGGCTGCCAGTTAGGGAAATGAAATCCACAGGCATGCAAACAACACATTCAGGGAGAGCCCCTGCTCCTGTTTTTGGAAGCCCCTGTGTGAAGACCAAACTGTTCATCTGCTGCATATGTTCAGGGGGCCTGTGCTGTAACTAAGTCCAGCCTGTGCTCACTCTTTGGTTGGTGATTCAGTCTCTGGGAGGCCCCGAGGTTTCACTTTAGTTGACTCTCTTGGTCTTCCTGTGGAGTCCCTGTCTTATTCAGGCCTCTCAACCCTTACCCCAACTCTTCCATAACACTCCCTGAGCTCCATCTAATGTTTGGCCGTGGGTCTCTGCATCTCTTTCCATTTGGTTGCTGGGTGGAGCCTCTCAGAAGATAGTTATGCTAGGTTCCTGTCTGCATGCATAACCAAATATCATTAATAGTGTCAGATATTGGTTCTTTTCCATGGGATGGGTCTTAACTTGGGAGCAGTCATTGGCTGGCCATTCCCTCGGATCCACTCTATCTCTGTGCTTGCACATCTTGTAGGCAGGATACATTTTGGATTGAAGGTTTTGTGAGTGTATTGATGTCCTTATCCCTCCTCCAGGAGTCCTGTCAGGCTCCTGTGTAAGTGGCCACTTTAAGAGTCATATCTTCCACTGCTAGGAGTCTCAGCTAAAGTCACCTCCATAGACCCTTGGGGCCTCCCCTCATCCCAGGTCTCTGGCACATCCTAGTGATTGACTCCCCGCCCCCCCCCAAAAAAAACCCACTGCTGATTTCCCTTCTCTCTCCCCTGCTCTCCCTACATCTGATTCAGACGCATGCACACTCCCCTCCCATTTGTTCTCCCACGCAGTCCCCTCCCTCCCTCCTCCTCTGATAGCTATTTTATTTTCCCTTTTGAAAAAGATTCAACCATCCTCCCTTGGACCCTCCTTGTTATTTGGGTTCTTTGGGTCTGTTGATTGTAGCATGATATCATGTATTTTATGGCTAATATCCACTTATAAGTGAGTACATACCTTGTAAGTCCTCTGTGCCTGGGTTACCTCAATCAGGATTTCTACTTCCATCCATTTGCCTGCAAAATTCATGATTCCTCTATCAGTTCTTAGTTCAGTTCCAGTTTCTGGCTATTACAAATAAAGGTGCTATGAACGTAGTTAAACTAGTGTCCTTGCAGGTTGGGTTGGTGGGCACCTTTTTAGTATATGTCCCGGAGTGATATACCTGGTACTTGGGGTAGAACTACTCCCAATTTTCTGAGAACCCACCAAATTGTTTTCCAGAGTGGTTGTAGAAGTTTGCACTCTCACCAGAAATGGAGGAGTGTTGCCCTTGCCAGAATGTGCTGTCCCTTGAGTTTTTAATCTTAGCTGTTCTGATGGGTGTAAGGTAGAGTCTCAGTGTCATTTTGGTTTGCTTTCCCTGATAACTAAGGGCATTGGGAATTTCTGTAAGTGCTTCTTGGCCATTCAAGACTCCTCTGTTGAGAATTCTCTGTTTAGCTCTGTACTCCATTTTTAATTGGGTTATTTGGTTTGTTGGTGTCTAACTTCCTGAGCTCTTCATATATTTTAGATATTAGACTTTTGTCAGATGAAGGGTAGGTAAAGATAGTTTCCCAATCTGTGGTTTGTAGTTTTGTCTTAATGGCTGTTCTTTTCCTTAAAGAAACTTTGCACTTTCGTGAGGTCCCATTTATTAATTATTGACCTTACTGCTGGAGCCATTGGTGTTCTGTTCAGGAGTTGCCTCCTGTACTGACATGATCAAGTCTATTCCCCACATTCTGTTAGATTTAGTGTATCTGGTTTTACATTGAGGTCCTTAATCCACTTGGATTAAGTTTTGTGCAAGGTGATAAATGTGGATCTATTTGCATTCTTCAACATGCGGACATCCAGTTAGACCAGCACTATTTGTTGAATATGCTTTCATTTTCCCATTGTATGGTTTGCACTTCTTGGTAAAAATTAAGTGTCCATAGATGTGTGGGTTTATTTCTGGGTCTTTGATTCTATTCCATTGATCAATCTGTCTGTTTCTGTACCAATACTACGCAGTTTTTGTTACTATTGCTCTGTAGTACAGCTTGAATTCAGGGATAGTGATACTTCCAGAAATTCTTTTATTGTTCAGGATTGTTTTGGCTACCGTGGGTTTTTTAGTTTTCCATATGAACTTGAGAATTTCTCTTTTAATGTCTGTAAAAACTGTGTTGGTATTTTGATGGGGATTGCATCGAATCTGTAGATTGCTTTTGGTAATATCACCATTTTCACTATGCTAATCCTACCTGTCTATGACCATGGGAGATCTTTCCATCTTCTGAGGTCTTCTTCAATTTCTTTTTTTCAGGGACTTAAAGTTCTTACATACAGATCATTCACTTGCTTGGTTAGAGTTAAACCAAGATATTGTATGTGGCTATTGTAAAGGGTGTTGTTTCCCTAGTTTCTTTCTCAGCCCATTTGTCATTTCTATAAAGGAGGACTACTAATTTCTTTGAGTTAATTTTGAATAAAGCCACTTTGTTTAAGTTCTCTATCAGCTGTAGGATGTTTCGGGTAGAATTTTGGGGGTTGCTCATGAATACTGTCTTATCATCTGCACATAGTGATACCTTGACTTCTTATTTTCTGGTTCGTATCCCCTTGATCTCCTTTAGTTATCTTATTGCTCTGGCTAGAACTTCAAGTACTATATTTAATAAGTAGAGAGAGAATGGGCAGCCTTATTTTGTCCCTGATTTTGGTGGAATTGCTTTAAGTTTCTCCTCATTTAGTTTAATGTTGGCTATTGGCTTTATTGTGTTTAGGTATGCACCTTGTATCCCTGATCTCTCCATGACTTTTTACATGAAGGGGTGTTGGATTTTGTCAAAGGCATGCTTAGCATCTAATGAGATGATAATGTGGTTTTTTCTTTCAGTTTGTTTATATGGTGGATATCGTTGATGGATTTTCATATGTTGAACCATCCCTGCATCACTGGGATGAAACCTACTTGATCATGATGAATGATGTTTTTTGATGTTTTCCTGGGTTCGGTTTGCAAGTATCTTATTGAGTATTTTTGCACCAACGTTCATAAGAGAAATTGGTCTGAAGTTTCTTTTCTTTGTTGATTTTTTGTGTGGTTTAGGTATCAGGGTGGCTGTGGCCTCATAGAATGAGTTTGGCAGTGTTCCTTCTGTTTCTGTTTTATGGAATAGTTTGAGGAGTATTATTATTAGCTCTTCTTTGAAAGTCTCAGAGAATTGTGCACAAAAACAATCTACCCGTGGACTTTGTTGTTGCTGCTGCTGCTGCTGTTGTTGGGGAACTTTTAATGATTGCTTCTATTTCTTTAGAAGTTGGAGGGGTGTTTAAATAGTTTACCTGATCTTGATTTAACTTTGGTAAATGATATCTGTCTAGAAAACATCCATATCATTAAGATTTTCCAATTTTGTGGAGTATAGGCTTTTGAAGCAAGACTTAATGATTCATTGAATTTACTCTATGTCTGTTGTTATGTCTCCCTTTTCATTTCTGATTTTCTGTACTTGGATACTGTTACTCTGTTTTTTGGTTAATTTGGCTAAGGGTTTGTCTATCTTGTTGATTTTATCAAAGAACCAGCTCTTAATTTTGTTTCTTTTATGATTTTGTTGAGACTATTTTCTGGGCCTGGGACTCTTCAACTTCTATTCCTATTATTCTTAGGTTGTGTATTTTCATGGTATCCAAAATTTCCTGGATGTTTTGTGTCAGAAATTTTTTAGATATAACATTCATTTGACTGATGTATCAATTTCTTCTATTGTATCTTCTGTACCTGAGATTCTCTCTTCTATCTCCTGTATTCTGTTGATGATTCTTGCATCTATTGTTCCTGTTCTCTTTCCTAGGTTTTCCATCTCCAGCATTCCCTCAGTTTGTGTTTTCTTTCTTTATTGCTTCAATTTTCACATTCGTGTCTTGCACCACTTTATTTTTTTCACTTCTTTCATTGTATTTTCCTGTATATCATAAAGGGATTTATTTGTTTCCTCTTTTAAGACTACTGTCTCTTTGCTTGCATTTTCCTGTATTTCTTTAAGGGATTTATTCATTTCCTCTTTAAAGGCCTCTATCATCTTTATAAGATTGGATTGAAGGTCATTTTCTTGTGCTTTGGTTGTGTTAGGATAGCCAGGGCTTGCTGTAGTAGGGTAGCTGTGCTCTGAAGGAGTCATATTGCCTTGGCTTTTCTTGATTGTGTTCCTTTGAGGGTCTTTAGCCATCTGGAGGCTTTGTTTCCGGGATGCTCCTTCTATAGTAGATATTGGGAGGGCTGTTAATCTCAGTGATCCTAGAGTAGCAGGTCTTTGATGGGTAACTTTGGGCTGTATGGTTCCAGATCTGCAGGACTGTATGGTTTAGGATCTGCAGGTCTGTATGGTTCAGTAGTCCTAGGCTCGATGAAGGTGGGCACAGAGGTGGCAGGAGAATGGAGGTCTACCTGCTCTGGCAGGCTGCTCAAGGCAGGTTGGCATGCTCAGAGAACTCAGCAAGCAGGGAAGGGAAGGGTAGGGGAAGGGAAGCTTACCTATGTGGTTTAGGATCTACAGGTCTGCTGAATGTGGGTGGAGAGGTGGGGGAAGAATGGAGGTCCTCCTGGGATAGCAGGCTGCTCAGGGCAGCTTGGCTTGCTCTAGGGGATTTAGCAAGCAGGGAAGATGGGTGGGAGAAGGTAAATTTACCCTATGGTTCATGATCCACAGGTCTGATGAAGTTGGTGAAGGTGGGAGGAGAGGTGGGGGAATAATGGCATCTCCCTGGGATAGCAGGCTGAGTAGGGCAGCTTGACTTTCTCCAGAGGACTCACCAAAAGCAGAGAAGATCCCATATCTCTTTTGATTACTTTTGGTTGAAAGTCTGTTTTATTAAATATTATTGGGTCCATTTGCTTGGAAACCCTTTTTCCAGCCTTTTATTCTGAGATGTTGTCTATCTTTGTTGCTGAGATGTGTTTCTTGTCTACAGCAAAATGATGGACTCTGTTTATGAATTCTTTCTGTTATCCTGAGGCAGACACCATGTAGGAAGAGCTGCAGTGGTCAAGTGAGCTCCCTGGAGATGGTCCACCATCCTGTTCAGCTGCAATGGGTGAGCTCTGGTGTGGCATGATCCCAGGATTGCTTTCTTGCTACTGGTGTGCTTTCTCCTGTTTGTCATTGCCACACTCCTCCTTTAGTTGGCTTGTTGTGAATGGACACCAGGAGACCCTAGCTGCCTATCACTTGGTTCAATTACTCCCTGAGTGACAGGTTATCCTGTTGGGCAAACTTTTTGCAGATCATTATGAAAATGAAAATTCTTGAGATAATGCTAGCTAGATGAATTAATGACTTTATAGAAATTATGACTTGACTTAGGTAACTTAAAAAAAGAGTTAGTTTGATTTAAATAAATTTGGGAAGTTAAGGTAGTTGATAGAAAACATATAGTTACAAAATTAGGAGAGTTGACAGATGTTTTAAGTTGGAGTTAAGAATAGAGTGTGCCCTTTCCTGATAGAATGGCAAACACTGCTTGAGTTAGAGAAAGGAATACAGTGAGCATGCATGCATTATAAGCATATAATTGTAGAGGTAAGAGAGTAGGCTTAGGACAAGCTAATAATGACCAAAGTAAGCATACACTCTGAGTTGGGCCTGAGTTCCTTGATCTTGTGATTTAAGGATGCAGTGACAGATTTTTTGGTATGTACCAGGAAATAATAAGGTTGTAATAAGGAGCAAATAATTCCATTATGAGTATAAAAACAGAAAACACGGTTAGCTACCTTAGTCGATCAGAATCTCAAAACTAAGACATAAGAAAAATTATTTCTTATGTCATAGTAAGTTTAAGTTGTCAACCAAGCATGAGAAAACGATTGCTACCATAGACTTGGCTTGTTAAACTTTCTTAATCAATGACTAAAATTTACTGCTTTAAGGCCACTGATATTTTGGAAAGTTAGATGACAACTGTTTAGATATAAGTTTTATATAAAAATATATAATATCCTGTTGTAATTTTCTTTTGAGTAATGATTTTGATCTGTTTTTCAAGAATGTTTTTATGGTGATTGTCTCTGGAAAATGTGTGACTTTTGGCTATGAGGTAATTTTCTTCCTAATAGGAAAAAAAAAAACTTTGTCTTTAAGGATATAAAAAGGGGGTTAAGAGGAGAAATAAATCACTGAAACTTATCCTTCCTTCAACCATTCTGTGTGTGCGGGCTTGATTACCCTAACAACTCCAGCCCCTGTAAATGTCTGGATCCACCGCCTAAGTTGCTGCCAACACTGACCCCCTCATGAGCTGCCTGTCTCAGTTTACCCTTTGGTGTCAAAGCTGGTCTTTGGCAATCCTGTGTCTTTTTATTGGGGAATTGAATCCATTGATGTTGAGAGATATCAATGACCAATGATTGTTACTTCTTGTTATTTTGATGTTGGTGGTGATTGTGTGTGTGTGTGTGTGTGTGTGTGTGTGTGTGTGTGTGTGTGTGTGTGTTTTCTTAATGGTGTGAAATTATTTCTTGTGTTAATTTGAGTTTTCCTTCTAGGATCCCCTATAGGGCTGAGTTACTGGAAAGATATTGTTTAAATTTGGTTTTGTCATGAAATATTTTGGTTTCTCCATCTTCAGTGATTGAACATTTTGATGGGTATAGTAGTCTGGGCTGACCTCTGTGATCTTTTAGGGTCTGCGAGACATCTGCCCAGGCTCTTCTAGGTTTTAGAGTCTCCATTGAGAAATCAGGTATAATTCTAATGGAGCTGCCTTTATATGTTACTTGGCCTTTTCCCCTTGCAGCTTTTAATAGTCTTTCTTCTTTTTATACATCTAGTGTTTTAATTGTTATGTGGCAGGAGGGTTTTCTTTTCTGGTTCAATCAGTTTGGAGTTCTGTAAGCTTCCTGTACATTTCTAGGCATCTCTTTCTTTAAGTTAGGGGAATTTTCTTCTATGATTTTATTGAAGATGTTTTCTGGGACTTTGAGTCCTTCTATTCATATTATTCTCAAGTTTGGTCTTTTCATAGTCCCCCAAATTTTCTGGAATTTTTTGTCATGAACTTTTTAGGTTTTGCATTTCCTTTGACCAAAATATTCATTTCTTCTATCGTATCTTCTACATCTGAGATTCTTGCTCCCCACATATTTCAATGTGTTTTTCTGTATTTCTTTAAGAAATTTATTCATTTCTTCATTAAAGGCCTCTATCATCTTTATAAGGTTGTGTTTAAGATTGTCTTCTTGTGCTTCAGTTTTGTTAGGATATCCAGGGTTTGCTGTAGCAGGATAGCTGGGCTTTGATGATGCCATATTGCTCTGGGTCTTGTCGACTATGTTCTTATGCTCTCCTTTAGGCTTCTGGTTTTCCCTGGTGTTGGCTGGATGATCCTGATGGCAGCAGGACTTCTCAGAAAGACATTGGAGGCCATGAGCCAGACAATAGAGTTCAAAGTACTAGATTTTGCTGGCTATGCTTCTGGTGGACCTCACTGGCAAGGGAATAGTGGGGCAATGTTCCAGGCTGGTACTTCTTGGGGCCTCCACAGGCCTCAACAGGGAAGTAGAACTCTTGTGGTCCCACAAGTCTCCTTAGGACCAAAGGGAGAGCCCAGAGCTAAACAATGGAGGTCAAGGTACTGCACACAACTCAACTCTGACAGTTGTGCCCAATTTAGACTTATGTGGAAGAGGCACTTGTTATATGGATACTTTTTTTCTTTTATTTTAAAGATTTTTTATTTTTATTTTATGTTTATGAGTGTTTTGCCTGTATGAATGTACATGTGTCATATGTGTGCTATGCCCTTAGAGGACAGAAAGGGGTAATGGATTTTTTGAAACTGGATTAAAGATGTAGGTGCTGAGAAATGAAGCTAGTCCCTCTGCAAGAGCAGTCAGTGCTCTTCACCACCTTGAAAGCATAGAATATACTTATACTTAAGGATTCTCCACTCATTAGTGTGGGGTTTTTTTTCAATTTGAACAGTAGAATTTCTGCTCAGCACACATTTCCATGCTTCATGCTTTGAATACATGATGAATTAGAAATATTCCTAGTCATGGATATCAGACATGTACGTGAGTACTTACTATATAGAATGAACTGTGTAATGGGTAGGTAGACAAGATTCAGTTAGCAAAGAGCAGAGAAGTCCGTCTCCTGAAGTGAGTCCAAAAGTCCTCCCAACAGAACTTTCTCTTAGATGAAGCTTAGTGATTAGCAGATGGTTACTAAGCAATCTTGGAGAGGTTGGAGGAGAGGCTCTTCCAGAAAGAGGAAGAATGTGAGCTGCATTCTATGGGCAATCATGAGTGGTGACCAGCGTGCATGTGAGATGTGTGCAGAGAGGCAAGTAGGCTACTGATCACAGGGCCTGATATGACATATCCTGGAGCAGAACACAGGATTTCATAGTCAACAGTTTTAAGCTCGGCAGAGAGATTCTTTCACTTGTGGTTTACAGGAAATCTAAACATGGAGGAGGCAAATCCCAAGTTACAGGTGAGTGGTTGTGGGTGGCCATAAGCTTTATTCCAGGAAATTAGAATATCAGCAACATGTCTGAGACTGTATACAATTTTGTCTTTACCTCCGCATCTCAACAGACTCAACGGAGGAACTGCATAAAAGCTGAATTTGATTCAGAGTCCATGTCAGTGTGGTCCTCATGCACTCTCAAGGCTAGGAAGTGCCAAACAGGAGAGAGACACTTCCTTAAGTCATTTGCCAAGAAACAAAGAGCTCATGTGACCCACAGAAAGCTACAGCTAGGGAAAATTAGAATCCAATCACAATTGAATTCAAATACAATTCAATTATAATTGAATTCTAAATTTCTGTCTCCCAGCCAGCAGTCTGATCATTAGATTGAATTACACACAATACCTCTGAGCATCAACAATCACCAAGTCAGACCCAGAGAATTCACTCATTCACTCTCCCACATGCCAATTGCAAGCAGACGCTGCCCTGCTCGGAAATAGACAATGTGTTGTCTACTTGCTGAGACGATACTCCAAAGTGATGACAAACGAATCCAGAAGACAACAGACTCCTAAATGTAAATCAAGAGAACAAAGAATATGTGATAAGATGAGTCATGGAGGCACTTAATGAGGGAACCTAGGGATTCAGAGAAATGAGAGTGAGCCTGGAGTAGATCGCTCAAGGAAGACACAAACTTGCCAAAGGGCAAATTGAATTATAAGTGTTTTTAGAAGCAGGGAAGATATTTCATGATCTCTCCCTCATCATCTAATTACTTTTGGCATGTCTACACTTCAGTCATTTCATCTCAATGTTACCAGAGGAAACTTAGGAGAGTCGGGAGGAATTAACATTTCTTGCGCAAATTAGAGTCATGAATCAAAATGCAGACATAATCATTTTGTTTGTGACAAGATAAGGTCAGTTGCAGAAAAAACAATCAACAGTAAACCTTGGAGATATCATAAAAACACAAATTTAACTGATGCCCAAAAGAATATTTAGTGAATTTTAGAAATTATAAAAATGTCTGGTTTTGCTAGGTATGATAGCTCACACCTTTAATCCCAGCAATTTGAAAGTAGAGGCAAGTGGATCTTTGTGAGTTTGAGGCCAGCCTGGTCTACTTATAGTGAGTTCCAGGACAGCCAGGGCTACATGGAGAAACCCTGTCTAAAAAAATTGATTGATTTTTCCATAATGTCACATGGATCCTCAGGTCATCACTCATCCCTCTCTCCTTTATTTATCCCTTAAACCATAATTATTAGAAACCTCTGACTTGAGTTTGGCAACTGCTGGAGTACATGTAATAAAGACAGAGATTTTGGTTAAAAAGAACCAAGGTTGGCATGCTGCTCTTACAGAGAATCTGGGGGTTCCTAAACCACACATGGCAGCTTACAACTACCCAACTCCAGTTCCAAGTGATTAAATGCCCTCTTTGGCTCCCTGATGTGCTTCACATCCCATGCACACGCATACATGCAGGCAAACATTCATTAGATAGATGATAGATAGATAGATAGATAGATAGATAGATAGATAGATAGATAGATAGATACTTTTAAAAGAAAAGAACCCAGCACTTGGGAGACAGACCCAGCACTTGGGAGGCAGACCCAGCACTTGGGAGGCAGACCCAGCACTTGGGAAGCAGAGGCAGGTGGATTTCTGAGTTCGAGGCCAGCCTGGTTTACAGAGTGAGTTCCAGGACAGCCAGAGCCAGAGAAACCCTGTCTTGAAAAACCATAAAAAAAAAAAAAAGAAAAAGAAAAGAAACAGGGATGTGAAAATATATTTAAGAAGAGAGACATTTGTCTAAACATACTGATCTGTGCCCAAACTCTATAAGCACTGGCTTCATATCATCCTCACCTATGTGTTCTCTTGCTATGATGAAATACCATAATCAAAGCAACTTATGGACGACCATTCTAGAGTAATATGAGTCTACCATGGTAAAGAAACATGACAACAATCAGCAGGCAGGGAGCAAATGCAGAAAATTGAGACATCATATCCTTCACCACACACATAAATCAGAGAGCAAACTAGAAGTGGGACAAAGTCATTAACTCTCAAGCTCATTCCCAGTGACATACTTTTTCTTTCAAGGCCGAACCACTTCCACAAAAAGTGCCACCAAGTGAAGACCAAGTATTCAAATGCCTGAGGCAATGGAGGGCATCTCTCGTGCAAACCATCATACCAGATAAAGGCAATCAATCCAACCTACTTGAATTCAATGTGATCTCGTCACTATCACGTTGAAGAACCAAACATTATGGAGAATGTTTAATGTATGATTCAAGAAAAATAAAAACTGTTCACCAAGTCCAGATTTACTAGGCAATTTCTGTAAAAATCTGCACCTAAGGGTTGCATCGTGAAGCTGACCCGTTAGAAGAGAATGTCCTCCCCTTCATGAAACAGCAAGGCCTTGAGAAATTTACAACATGCTAAAAGGAAGCAATGGGAAATGACTGGGGAGAAAACCCATGGCTCCATGGAGAAAGGTTCATAGATTGTGATTTGTGGAAGATGCCCATTGCAGAGTCATGTGTTTTACTTTATGGTTTTTCTTTACCTGGCACATTTAACCACTTGTGTTGCCGTGGAAACTGAGAGGAAGTTACATGGATCCTGACTCTGTGCCTCAGAGTTGTAAACAGGACAATGTGTGTCACTACGCGTGATTCGCTTTGATCCAGACCATATCCTTGCAAAATGATGTTCAATTATTTTCAACACCACTTCATCTAGTTTGACCTCAGGGCTTTTAAAGCTCAAAAGAGTGTTAGAGTACATCTCTGCTCACCACCTTCTCTCTTCATAGATAGGGGTATGGAGGCTCATAGAGCTCTGAGCCTCGTCCAGGATCACAGTCCCAGCCATTGGTTAAGTCAGGACTGTATTGCAGAACCCAGGACTTAGAGTGATGTCCTTCCCTGTGTTTTATCTTTGTTTCTCCTTAATTTGCTTATTTGTATGAGTGTTTGTTGCTTGTCTCTATATGTCTCATGTGTAGGCAGCATCCACAGAGACCATGGGAGAGCACTGGAACCTGCAGAGCTGGAGTTACAGGCAATTGGGAGCTGCTACATATAGGTATTGCGAGTGACACTCCATCTTCTGTAAGAGTACCAAGTGCTCTTAACTACTGAGCAATGCCCTCTTTCCACTGCTTTTCCCAGTGTTTTAGTGCCATTATTAGATTGGATATGTGAATATACTGCACTTTCTTCAGTGTCTGCCAAGGGCCATGCAGGAAGAATGGCTTTACAACTCATGAAATGTGGCCCACAGGTTACCATAGCCACATGGGTGAACCTCAGAGTGACACAACCCAGAGGACCACGTGTCCTGAGGACTTCATGTTGTTATGGAGTTCTGCTCTTCCTGCTGCCCACACATCCCTCTGAATCAAAGAATTATATGAAAACTTTAAGGAGGTTTCCAGTCCCCGACTGGGAAGTATCTCTGGAACTCACGATAATAACAATAACGCTTGATCTCTTCCTGCCTTGCTGCGGGAGCAGATTAATGATTCAGTCACTACCCTAGAGAAGAACTTAGAGACCACCCTTAGAAAACATTTGGAAAAATAAAATCGTTAGTAAAGCTGGGTTAAGATGTTTTTATGACTATCTGATATTAAAAAAAACTCTTAGGAAACAATTTAAAAGTTCAGAAAGGCACACTTTCATTAGTTTAACTTGGGACCTTTTATGGTCACAGAACGAGAACAATGGCAGCATTGGCTGATGTGACTCTCACTGAGGATGGACTGGTGAGGATTGATTTCTTATACCCATTTTGCCCTCTGCTTCCTGATATGATTTACTAAGAATTGCTGATAAGTAGATATGCATTCTGAGGTTTAAAGTAGATGTGACTGATTTTTATATAAAAGCTTAGAGTTGTGATTCTTTTAAGATTCTCACAAGATTACTTTTAAAGATAAATAATAAAATAACTACTTTTTTCTTTGTGACCACAAATTGCTGCATGCTAGTAAGAAAAACTGGATGAGAAAACTACCTTGCTTCCTTACACTTTGTTACTCTATACCAAGTTTTAGAATGTGCATGGTTTTGGGGGGATATTTTGTTTTCTTTCCCTGTACTACATAGTGTTATTTCTTGTAAAGGTATTGGGGAGCACACTGGTTTTTTCACAATCGTTTACTAGAAGAAAACTAAAACGTAATCACATTATAATTTTATACTTACAGTGCTTAAAAGATGTTGCTGGGATATATAAGCTATGGAAGAAAGAATAAAAGATGAAGGTTAGAGCATCCATCAACTGTGTGTGTGTGTTGAGGCTTGTGTGTGGTGGGCTGCAACACTGCGGTCCTTCCGTCCATCAACTCTGTGTATGTATGGATGTGGGCAAGGTTTGTGTGAATGGGGGCTGGAACATTGTACCTTCCATCCATCAATCATGTATATGTATGCATATATGTAAAGCTTGTCTGGGTGTGTGCTGGAGCTTGCTCCATCCAACAATTAATGTGTATTTATGTATGTATTTGTGAAAAGTTAGAACCTGCTTGCTGGAGCTTTGCTCTAACCATTCTATGTGTGAATGAGTATATGTCTGTCTGCAGGTCTATGTGCATGTATGTATGTATGTATGTATGTACGCATGTATGTTTGTGTGAAGTTATTGAATGCTGCGTTTTGTTTCATCTACTCAGTGTGTGTGTGTGTGTGTCTGTGTGTGTGTGTGTGTGTGTGTGTGTGTGTGTGTGTGTGTGTGTGTGTGTGTGTGTGTATTTTCTCTCTTTCCTTCTCTTTCTCGCCAGTTCCAAGGAGTTCATAGTTTTCTGCTGGCCACAGGGGTACCAGCCCCACTAAATTAAGCTTTGTTCCCTCAAAAAAAAAAACCCTGCTGTGTAACTTCTCTAATCAGTGGCTGCCTTTGGCAGCAGCCCCTGTAGCCATCTGAATCCACCCCCATCAGCTGCCTGCCTCAGTTTACCCACCCCATGGACATTTATCCTCTTGTACCAAAGCTGGTCTTTGGCAAGTGTCTAATTTATGGCCTGAAAACAATTTGAGACACTGAAAAAAAAAAAAAAGCTAAAATAAACAACAACTACAACTCCTCAAAGCAGTTGTGTACTAAGCATTTTGCCTATAATAAAATTTCAAGGAAAAAATAAAAAATAAAAAAATAAAATGTAAGCTGCTCTTGGACATACAGAGAGTAAAATTAGTCAATAATTTTACCAAAAATATTAGTTTTCAACCAGGTAACAGAGCTAGGGGTGAAGTTCTATAAAAACATCAGTTACAAAGATTTCAAACTCATCTTGGACTCATCTGAAATATGTATGACCTATTTCAAAATCTAACTTTCTAACTCTAATTTTTTTTATAATTTAATGAGAAATATGCAGTGAGACAGTCATTTTTCATGCTTTTTATGTAATATGTATACTATTCTCAGAGGTGAACAAAAGAATACTAACAAATATGTTTTAATTCCTAATGTAAAAGAAAAAACAGTCCTTTATGATACTTGCTAGAAATTATATTTCTGTATCCAACACAAGCTATACATTAACAGGGAGTGTTGGTTTTCTGTGCTCTCAATCTCTGTGTAAATATATGTTTATACAGTAGTCTATCTATATAATAATTTACATCTATCTTAATGTGTGTTAGCACTTATACCTGAGCATTTTTGCAGCAGTTGTACCACAGCACAGCTAGAGTTTAGTATAATATACTGTAAAACTAAAAGCAACATCGATATGCAGTTATATCTTCTTGACCTCGATTTTGCTCCTGGAACATAAAGCAGCCAAGGTTGTAACCAGAGTTCTTGGGGTTAGAATTTGGGGCTGAGAAACCCTAATAAGCTAGGGCTCAGCCACTTGTTTTCAATAGGCCAATTAAAGAGAAAAAATAGTAGTGTAAAGCAGGGAGAGGTTTATCTCTATGTGGACCCAACTGGAAACAGGAACAAGAGGTTAGTGACATCCCCTGCCCCCTAATCATCTTCAAGGTACACACATGAGGCTTAAATAGAAATAGTGTGACTCAGTAATTTTGTCTGAGCTACGGTCTCTCCCATCATTGACCCATCTTTGTCTTGGCTCCAGTCTCTCCCACAAAGGGATCTAACAAACCCCTTCCTAGGAGCCAGGTTGCCCCTATAGCCAGCTCTAGGCTTCCCACTTTTCCTTTGCCCAGCATGATGTTCCTGAAGAAATTACAGTATGTTGGGCACCGTTGCCACAATAGCCTAACGGGTAGAAGGAGGGCTCAGGGTCTCCTCAAAGTGTCTTCACTCCTATCAGCACCATCATCTCTGAAAAAGAGGGACTTATTTTGAACTGTAAAACATCTTTCATCTCTCAGTCTGTTTAGAAATTTAGAAATGCTTAAGCAAGTGTGCATGAGTCCCTGAGGAGGAAGTAATGATGATTAAAGGAAACACAGAAAGAAGGCACAGAGACGAGAGGTAGATTTGGCAGGACTGTCCGTGAATACTGCAGCAACCCCGAGTTTAATGAGTACAGCCTTTTTATACCCCGCAGTGCCATGGGAGGCAAAAGCACAAGCTAGCAGAAACAATTGCTAATATTTACATAGGATATCTGTTTGCATCCAGAGACCTCCCTGGTCCTTCCACCAAGGTCAATAGAATGTCTACCTCTTGCTGTCAACCTCAAATGTATCTTCCCCTACCATTCACGTGCCCACAGGCCAGGAAATCTGCCAGCTGACCCTGACCTGCCTTTATCCTGCCTGGCAGCCGACTTTTACTCTGCTTCAGAGAAGCAGGCAAATGGCTCCTAACAAGCAAGGGTGTACTTTCTTTTTTTTTTTTTTTTTTTTTTTTTTTTTTTTTTTTTTTTTTTTTTGGTGTTTTGAGACAGGGTTTCTCTGTATAGCCCTGGCTGTTCTGGAACTCACTCTGTAGACAGGCTGACCTCGAACTCAGAAATCTGCCTGCCTCTGCCTCCCGAGTGCTGGGATTAAAGGCGTGCGCCACCACTGCCTGGCAAGGGTGTACTTTCTTCTTCACCTCTTGACTCGCTAGCATAAACTTTGGTTGTGTGTGCTGCTGTGTGGATTCTTCCCCTCAGCCTCACTAGTGCTGAGATTGCTGCTGCCACGCAGACCAAGGGAAACCCATACAAACAGGTTTTGCCAAATGCTACCAGCCCACCCTGTTGGCTATCATTAAATTATATCCTTTCCTTCCTATCATACTTCTGTTCAACCACCCATAAAATCATTTTCCCTGTGTTGTGGGGCTACATGTTTGAAGGCACCCATATTGTCAGTAGCAGTGGGCTATAGGCGGAGACACAGCTCCATGCTGCTACTTGCAGAAGTCTAAAGAGTTCTAAGACCCAGTGAGGCCAGGATTTTCTACTTTGTCACAGACAAGAATTTCAGGATGATTTAGTATGAAACAAACAAACAAACAAAAAACCAAACTAACTCTATGTTAAGTCATCAGAGGAGAGAAGCAAAGCACTCAGGAAAATGAAGAAACTCACCCAAGTGTGAATGGTGGTTTCTCCATAGAGTCCTGTTTAAGTGTCTTAGAAGTAGACAAACATGATTTTGAAGACTTTCAAGCTACATCTCAAGGGGTTGTTAAGATGACTTTAAACCCCACCTCCCTTTTGGTAAATGAGATTACGGATGACTCTAAATAATCCTTAGTGGGGTGAGACAAGCTGATAGTCAAAGCATGTGTCACAACACTACACAGGCTGTTCTTCTGAGACTTCTAGAACATTCAGGCTTGTAGAAAAGGACGCCATACACTCTGAGGTCTTAGCCTTTATTCATTGCTAACTTAGTATTCATATTTAAAGTATCTCAGATAAAGGGTGTGGTTTCTTTGTAGGCAACCATAATTGCCAATGGTGTTAATTGTAGAACTCTTTCCTCTCAGCTGACAGACTTTTTGTAAGTGGCCTCAGAAAGGACAAGAAGAACACCATATGAAGGCAGGCAGAGAGGAGGTATGTGCTGGTTAGTTTTATATCAACTTCACAAAAGCTATAGTCATCTGAGAAGAAGGAATCTCAATTGAGAAACTGACTCCATAAGGTGGGATTGTAGGCAAGCCAATAGGGCATTTTAAAAATTAGTGATTGATATTCCTGAGCTGGTGGTCCTGGGTCTATAAGAAATCAGATTGAGCAAGACATGAGGAGTAAGAGAGTAAGCAGCATCCCTCAATGACCTCTGCATCAGTTTCGACATCCAGGGTCCTGCCCTGACTTCCTTCAGTGGTAGACTACATTGTAGAAGTGTAAGCCAAACAAACTCTTTCCTTCCCATGTTCTTTTGGTCAATATGTTTTATCACAGCAACAATAACCCTGACTAAGACAAGGATAGTACAATATGGCAGCCCAAGAATGCTAACCACTGGAAGATAATGGAGAGGATGACAAAGGACTCTCACAGCCCTCAGAAAGCAGCACCTGCCCGACACACTGGTCTACACACATGTACGTTTGCCATCCATGGCTATGAAATAATCACTGTTGCTGTACCTACCTAGTTCGTGGTACTTGCTGACAACAAGCCCAGAAAGCGAATACTTTCCTGGTGACTCAAAAACTATTTCTCTACAAAGTCAACGCCAAACAGCAGCAGGATAACATGGAGGCATCATGGAGGCACCCTTTCTTCACTCCTAAACCCCTGTCCCTAACAAAGACCTTCAGCAAGCAAATTGAGACATCAGAGTTAAGGATGAACTTCATCTATCCATCTACCCAATCATGTAGATATTTTTTTCTCTCTAATATTTCTGTAGGACTTAGATTTCAGGCTTTGGCTAAAACTTGAAGTGTTTTCCAAGTTAATTAAATGATAGGTCTTGTTTGGTGGCAGTCACAAAAATTAGAGCCAAATTCTTGTATTCAAGATGAACAATGAGAAATCTGGCTGACCTTCAAAAGAGCATTCTTGGTAGCAAAGGCAATTATTGCTCAAAGAACTTCCCAGGGAATGTCATAATAATCCATTGGACTGAGTCATAGGATGTTTTGCTGGACCAGACTTTGAATAACACACTTTAAGAAATGATCTTAAATTATAAATGCGAGTGGGCAGATGATACCACTGTTTCCACTACCAACTTCTGTAACAGCCCTTTGTGGATACTCCATGATATGGGTGGCCAGATTCTAGCCACTGAATGATATAGTGAAAGATGTCATGACCTCTTTTTTTTTCTCCCTTTTCTAAGCTTTATTCTCTGGATTTCTCTTTAGCATTTTTAGTTAATTTCTTCCATTTTTCAGAATTTCCCGTTATTGTGTTTCTGCTCAAATCACAAGTGTTAATTTAAAAATGGAACTAGCCAAACTCACACATCTTTGTAGGGCCATAGAAGATTGTCTTCAGGTGCAAATAAACTGCCAACAGAATATGCCTACAGCCCATGTCTCTTAACAATGCTCTGGTTAAGGGCCACTTCACACTACTAACAGAAAATTAATAGTGAGATAATTCTCACACATTTCCTTTTGAAATGCCCACGTTTTGTGTTTAATTATTGAGTTCAGCTTTTTGACATCTTTCAATGGCTTCCTAAAACTATTTCTGTAATGTGAGGTGCCATATTGGATAGGTAGTAAGTGGGGCACGATGTCCCGGTTACTGATTTAACTTCACATGTGAGCAAGCATAAGACTGCTTTGAAAAAGTGGTTGCCTTCAGTCAAATTCATTTGTTAGCAAATACTCATTGATTCCCTAACAAATCAAAAGGCCCTGATCATGAGGAAATGTGAACTCCTGTCTCTATCAAAGGGAACCAGAGGGCTCCACACCATATGATTCCAAATGAAGCCTGTCTTTATATTTTCTCTTTCTATATTACAGCACAGGACTCTGAAAACATGTAGAACTTCTCTGATTCTTCCACAGTCATACTATAGGGTTCTCTGGCCAGATGGCTACCACCATATTAACTCCTTTTCAACTTTATGACAATATGACTGAGTGATAACTTGAAGGTGGAAGAGTTAATATGGACTCATGTTTCAGAGGATGTACATGGTTGTCAGTCTCATGTGCTTCCACAGAACAGTGGGACAGCAAGAACACCTGACTGAGAGACCAACTGTGGCAGGAAAGAAGCAAAGAGAAAGGGACTGGCTCACATCAAGATGGAAAGAAACCAGAGAGCAGAGTCTTAACGGGGAAGAGACTGGGTAAGATATGGCCCCAAAGGCACACTCCCAATTGTTTACATTCTCACCTTCTTCCTTTTACTTTCTGGATAATGTCATCAGATTATGAATCCACCAAGGGATTAATCCATTGATTAGGTCAACCCTCCTGACTTAATTGTCTGAGAGCATCGCAGGGGTGCTTTTCTCAATCAAGTTGATAATCACATGAGTTCTGTCTCTCATGCAGCTGGGGCTTGCTATGGGTCTCATTTCTCAAATGTCTTCCCCCATCCAGGTAGTCTTGCTACAACCCTCTAATCTTTCTGACACATCCTAGATAAGATTGAAAATCCTAAGTTCTTCATTCAAATTTCATTCATTCAAGTTGCCTCCTTATTCTGACTGTGAAGACGCATCAGATAAAGGCCTGAGAAAATCCACAGGCAGTAGGGGCTCTGACAAAAATGAGAAAATAAATTTTGATTTCACAGGATTTTCTGATTTGTATGGTTATCATTTTGTTTTGCACATACGTCATTTTTAAATAGGAAAAAAAGACTGACATTCAGCTCAGTAGTTCAGAAGCTTCCCAGCATATGAAAATCCCTGGGTTTGGTCCTCAGCACTACAAATAAATGCATAAGTAGATAGACGAATAATATATATATCTATATAAGTATATAATATATTATATTATTGTATATCATATATATGGTATATATGTTGTTAATAGAATAGGTGATAGATGATGTAAGAAATAATCAATGATTAAGAAGAGATGATAGATAGATGATAGATAGATAGATAGATAGATAGATAGATAGATGATAGATAGATAGACAGATAGATAGATGTGTAGATAGACATAGCTATAGATGAGGTACTATCATTGCCACCCAGGGTTACAGATTTCAAGGTGTGTGCAAAATCTTCATTCCCTGTTTTATTTCTTCAAAAACATCCAATAAAAGGGATCACATGCATGCTGGGTTAGAAAGTAGGATCGTCAGTTAATAATACCTTCTGCTCTTGGGGAGATCTAAATTCAGATCCTTGCACCCATGCTGCCTGTTATTCCAGCTCCTGGAGATCGGATACCCTCGGGCCTCCTATAATACCTATACTCGTGTGTCCATATATCCCTCCCACAAACATGCAAATAAAAACAAATTTTTAGACATTTTAAAAAGCCTGTTCATCCCTTGTTTCGTGACTCACATTGGCTATAGGAAAGAGCAGGGCAGAGATGCTATATGCATGTGGCGAATGACTTTGGACGGAGTGTACACAACACCTTCATGAAGTTAGCTGCTTCAGAAACACACATACATTACCTTCCAGATTTCTAGGAAGTCTAGGCTGCCTTGACTGATTCTTCTGCTTAGAGTCTCACAAAAACAAAACAGCACCAGCAAATTAGGATTTTACTGGGACATGCCAGGGAAGAATCTGTTTGCTTGAATCACTGACAAATTTTAGTTTCATGTGACTACAAGACCAAGATTCCAGCTCCCATACTGGCAAGGTTACACATTGACTCTCAAGAGTTTTCCTTCCTTTCCAAGAAAATGTCTCTCCTTGGTTCTGCTATTACCTCTTCTTGAGTGACACCCACCTTCCACTTCCAATTTAAGCATCCAGGCTCTACCTAGAGAATCCATGATAATCTCCTTTTTGAAGACCGGATGATTAATGACTTTAATGATGTCTGTCATCATTGTGCTTTTTGGGCACTCCCATAATTGATGTTTAAAAAACCAGGGTCTTACAGGGATGCTGAGAATTTAGCTACCATGACAAGGTACAAGGCCTCTAGCCAAATACATGTAACAGGAAATCAAAAAGATTTTGCTGTCTTAAAATATCACCAGATGCCCCAAAGGTAGAGGATAATTAACACTAAATATCATACACTGTAATGACTGGTTAGACACAGGCTTAACAAGGACAAAATGGGATTAGGCAGTTTTATACCATGCACATACACTTACCGATTCTGTTGTTATAGAAGTTTCTAGTGTGTTGTGGGTTGCTTTGGTGCTGTTTATATTCTGATATTAATTCTTCTTCCTCAAGAGGGGCTGCCCCAATGAGGAGTAGATCACATACTCAGGTGATTTCATGTGAACCTTCTCCCCATTTTAACTGGTCAAATAAAGACTACAGCCTGTGATTGGACAGTGGAAGGGAAAAGTGGGGCTGGAGGTTTTAGTGAGTGGGGCAAGAGAGGGAAAGAGGGGAAGAAGACTGAGAAAATAGAGTTGGAAGGAAGATGGAGCAGAACCACATAGCCTGGAGAGGGAACCACATAGCAAGGGATCTCTTAGCTGGGGAATAGATTAGTGTAGTGGTGAATCTGCCCAACCTAGGCATGCAACTTATAAATATTATAACTGAGGTTATGGGCTTAAAGGGGTTGGAGATTTACTGTTACACTAGTGCTAAGGGTTTTTCAAAGAGGGGTGCCCATTCTGATCTTACCTGTGGCCCTGATACAACAGAAAGATGAGGCAGGCTTCTCCCAGCTTCCAGCTTAATATCCTTCCTAGTATCTCTGTGTTTTGGGCACCTTGCTCTGGACACAGGGATAGCACTTTGCATAGGAAGTTCTTGGGACCAGTTTCAGAGGAAGGTCATAAACCTCCCTAGTTTTCATGATCTACTTCAAGGGAGAAGAAGGTGAGGAGTCAAAAGGGTATGGAAAGGTGCCATAGTTGAGGTCCTATATTCTCACCCCATCACAGCCAAGCTAGGACATGCAATGTATCAAGCACTTTTGCTGGTCCTGAGAGATGAGAAAGGAATAAAAGTAGCAGAGAGTGTAGGCTCCCATAATATGGAGAAGGGAACATGATCTTGTATTCTACTAGACAGTCCCGAACCAGAAAAAGAACACCGGCAATCCCAGATTTCATCTAGGGGTAGTGAAAATGTCATTCAACACAGGAAGATTAATAGATAACGATGATGAATAATAAAGCTGCTTTATACCCTCATAAGTCTATTATTAGTCTATTATTATTATTAGTCTATTTAGCAGATAAGCACATGTAGTGGAAACTTCTGGTTTCTTTGGAAAGTCAGTGATGTCAAATGATATTTTGCTGGGGCACACCGAATGTTTTGCTGAAGCAGACATGTAAAAGAATGTTTCACTGAAGCAGACACAGATGAAAAGATGTTTTGCCTTAGCAAGCACATGAAAAGACACACGGTGTTTAGAAGGAATATAAATATAATCCTACAGACAGTGGGACCTTGAGAATTGGTTCTTTTTGCTCCGCCTCTCTAGTCTTCACTGGCAACATCCATGTATTGGTTTGCCTTACACTGCATTGCTGAGCTTTGCTTGTGGTGACTTCATAGAGAGAAACTTGCCAAAGAGCTTCTCATGAGGTTCCTGTGGTTTCTTAACACTTCTGCAGACTCAGGCCAATTGGCAAGCCTTGCGGTTTCTTCTGGATTGAACTGCCCTTGCTGATTTGTGTATGTATGATATCCTGAATAGACAGGACTGCAGCTGCTGGTTCATGTTTGGTGTTTGCAGTGGAGTGTACTGAAAACAATGAAGATTGGAATTGCCCCAAAGAACTATTTCTAAACAGGTCCAGGTGGGTGGTGGACTAGAAGGGAGGTTAAACCCTTATTAAAGTAGGCTGTGAAAAATATAAGCCTACAAGTACATCTACCGTTACTTATTGGCATTGCATGCTAGAGTCATTATATTAATTATGATGAGATAATCTCTCATCCTTCTTTTTACCTACTACGTAACATTATGGTTTTTTCTCCCTTTAGCTGATTTTTAGTCATTTTTTAACATTTCCTGAAAAGTCAGTTCCCTGTGACTTTAGGCAAATGACAAAATAATGCTGTATCTCTTGGTTCCAGTTTTTAAATACATTGTTGGAGACAAAGGCCTTGGCCTTTTGCATATATGCTGGACGAAAGATCCCAGGTTTGTCTAAGTCTGCTAGCCATCACTCAGCAGGTGTCTCCTTTAGGCCCTGACTCTTAGGCTCGGCTTGATTAGCATTTCAAGGTGTTCCGGCTCCAGCAGGCCTCTCCCTGTTTCCTCCCCATTGTTACTGCCCCCAGGTAGGGATTAAACGTCCAGCCTTCAGCTCAGGTACAACTATGGCATAATTGATGTCTGGTCGCATTATGGATTCTCCCCGCCCCTGCCATTTCCCGCCCTAATATGCTTAAATGATTGTAACAATAAAGATTTCTTTTGAGCTTGATCGGATTCCGTCTTGCTCCAACACATTCCTTTGTTTCCTGCTTCTTTCTATTATCAATGGCTTCCTTCCACAGCACTTCCACAGCACGGAGTACCCGCTGGCGGGAACTTCAAACCTAGAAATTGTTACAATACGTGATCTGAAAGATGGTGAGCAAAGTGACATTCAGTCATTTCCAGCAGAACATTTAGAAGGTTAATGGCGGTTTCCCTCAAGGAAATGGGTTTCACCTAAGGAGCTGGGTTGGATTGGGTTGACCCTTAGACCCTATAAAAGTGCCCTCCATTTCACAGGGTACCCGTTCCTTCATGAGGCACTTGGATCTACATGAAGACAGTTTGAAATTATCTTCACATGCACACTCAGCCACAATCATCCCTTCTTGAAACTGCCTTTGTTATTGTCCTGACATAGTTATATTTTACTCAGTTGGTACCCAAGAAGTGTGACTTTATCTACAAAATCTCCACCAAACCCTGCTCAACCCCAAGCCTAATGCTAACGCTACCTTATGGAAGATCCTCAGTGACATTTTGACAGGAACTCTTTAATGTTTGTGAGTCCGAGTATGCTAACACAAAGAATAGCTCAACTTATATAGCCCTGCAACCTTTGGTAGCTATGAGCTCGGCATACAAATAGAATGTTTATGGCATATCACTATAGTGAAAGTGTCTTTAATAGAATATGTAATTTAGAAATGTAAAAGTACATTTTAATTGCTCACAAATGAGATTTTTAAAATATCTAGCAATAACAGGGATATAAAATATAAGCAATTAGATGAATTAGGCTGTTAAAACTGATACCTTAGATGGCAATGATTATTTGAAGACTAATAGGGTTAACACCAACCTCCACAAATGTGCATGCTTATTATTTTAAAGTTGTCTCCCAGAGGCGCACTGATATGTTTATATTTAACAGCATCACTATGGATGTTGTGGGTGGGTGTGGTTGTGAAGACAGAGAGCGTTTGGTATCTACAGCCATCGTCGTCATTTGCACACTTCCTCATTATTCTCAAGGTGCCATCATCTTGCTCTCTTGACTTTATTCAGGCTGGATCAATCCTTTCATGACTTTTCAACCTACATGAACATCTATTTCTGTTTTATTTAAGCAGAAAGAGCACTTGGAGTTACAATTCTGTATAATTTTGTATAGCAGTTTTCCTCCTAATTTGACCTTGTGTTAATTCATCAGTCTTCCCCCACTGAGAGCATTGTCCCATAGTTCAAATTCAAAACAAGAAAACATGTAAGATTACCTCTGATCTGCCCTGGCCATGGGATGCTATTACTGTCAAGGTACAACCTTCTCAAGACCGTCACAGTAGCCAGGCAGTGGTGGCACACGCCTTTAATCCCAGCACTTGGGAGGCAGAGGCAGGCGGATTTCTGAGTTCGAGGCCAGCCTGGTCTACAGAGTGAGTTCCAGGACAGCCAGGGCTACACAGAGAAACCCTGTCTCGAAAAAACAAAAAAACAAAACAAAACAAAAAAAAACCCAAAAAACAAAAAACAAGACCATCACAATAGAACTGTGACAATATCTAATGATGTCCTCATGCTACAAAGCATGTAAGGCAGGCAATGTTAAATTCCTCAAAAGATAGAGAAATCCATACACGAGCTTAATACTTAAAACAGTGGCAGAGGTCTAAAGAGCTTTTCTGAAGAAAAGATGTCCAAGCAGAGACTTGCAGGATGGCTATGTTATTGCTGAGATTTTAAAGTAAGAAGGAAAATGAAATGAGGAGCCAATACAATGCAAGAACCGGGTGGAGTGTAAAGAACATCGAACTAAAACAAGAGGCGTTCAGAAAGAGGGAATAAAAAGAGCATTGTGAAGCTATTATAACTGAGGCAAAATGGGCTGCTTTAGACTAAGAAGCTTTAGGCAGAAGAAATAAAGAAAGGTAGGTGGTTGACTGTGGCTTGGGAAGTCAAGTCAAATAATTCTGACTTCCATACTTGGTTAGAGCATTCATTGAGCTAGTGGTCATTTAGAGAAACTGGGGTGCTGGGGTGGAATAAGGGAATGAGCTTTAGGCTAAGAGTGAGGTATCCTTCAGGAATCTAAATAATGGGAATCTGGGGATCTGGCTCTGCAGGTGAGAACATTTACTGCTCTTGTAGAGGACCTGAGTTCAGTTTCAAATTCAGATTCCCAGCACCTGTGCTACGCAGCTCAAAATAGCCTGTAACTCCAGCTCCAGGGAGTGTAGCCGGTCAGCAGCTATGGAGAACTGGGTACCTGAAAGCCAGGCTGGAAATGAAAAAGGGATGGGGTGCGAGAGAAGGATGAAGCCAAGACAAAGGTTTCTTATCAAGGCTCAAAGTTTAATATTCAGCACTGCGTTTATATGGGGAAAGCCCACAGACCCATCCTTTGTTTCAGCTGGATTGTGTTGCAAAGCAAGCTCAGCAGGAAGTCTATTCCTCACAGCTCCTGTAGGAAATTGCAGATGTGTGGCAGGCACTCAAGGTCTGTTTAGCCTGCTCAAGGCTGGGGGAAGGGCACAAGGGAGATCTGATGCTTCTGGCTTCCATGGGCACCTGCTCTCACATGCACACAACCAAACGCAGACAATCACAGAGGCACATGATTAAAAAATTAAAAAGTAAATATTTTTTAAAAATACTCTTAAGAATCCAACATTAAATAAACAACTGGCCTTGGCCTTCAGTGAAATGTCTGGACTTGTAATGCAAAATTGATGGTTGTGAAAGACCTGACCCCCTTATGAGGAAAGTTAGACCCCTAGCACACTTGGAGCCAGAAACAGAAATAGGACTGAAATTGCCTGCTTGACCAAACCCCCACCCAGCTGCATTCTTTTCCCTAAGAAACGGGTGACCTTGGCCTGGCCCCAGGGCCAGAGGCACAATGTTTCAGGAACTAGCTAACCACAAAAATGTGCAACTGCCTTGTGACATTCTGTACTTCCCCATAAAGCAAATTCTTTCTGTTCCCCACCCCTTGCTTTGTGGTTTTTTTCCTTTAAATACCCCTGACTTCAGCTGCTCGGGGTCGGACTCCTCTGCCCCCGCGTGGGTTATGAGCTCCACCCCAGTGCACTGGTCCCCCCCCAATAAACCTCATGTGATTGCAGCAAGGACGGTCTTTCGTGAGTTCTTGGGGGGTCGTGCCGTCCCGAGACTTGAGCGAGGGTCTCCCCAACTCGGAGGTCTTTCAGTTGTTGACTGAAGTGGAAACTTAAGGGTTCTTTGGAAAGTCAGTTGGATGGTGTTTTGCTGGGGCAAACAGGTGAAGGAACGTTTTGTTAAAGTGGACACTGGTGTGAAAGGCTAAGGCAGACTTGTGAAGGAAAGTTTCACTGAAGCAGACACAGGAGAGAGGGCGTTCTGCTAAAGCAAGCGTGTGAAAGGACACGTGATAAAAGATTTCTTTGCTAACGACCATCAATAGTCTTCCTTACTTGAGCAGTTGAGCTGCATTTATTGGGACGCCATAGAGAGAAACACACCAAAAAAACTTCTAGTGGTATACTGCAGTTTGTTGCCACTTCCAAGGACTCTGACTGATTGGATGCACTTGCTGAGGTAAGAGCCGCTCTGAGGCAAGGTACATGGAGGACAGGTGATGTTTGGGGGGTGTAAACAGGACTCCACAGAGTGACAGAGACAGAGCTCTTGTTGGTCTCTCTTCTTCACTGATCATCACTTCCTGAGAGAGGCACAACTGAGAACTTCTGGTGTTCCTGTTGGTCCCTCCTGTTGACTGGAGCCAAGGCTGAGGCCTGACTGTCTCTGCTAGGTTGTGTTGTAAGATCTGGCCCTTTTATGGGGAAGGCAACGACATTCTTTCTCCTAAGAAACGGGAGACTTTGACCTGGCCTCAGGACCAGAGGCAAAACATTTCAGGAACCAGAAATGTTTATGCAACCAACCTGTGAATAGCTTAGAACAATCCTTACTTCCCCATAATGCAAATTCTTTCCGTTCCCCACCCCTTGCTTTGTGAATTCTCTGTTTTATGAGCCTTTTCCTGAGTTGTAATTCCTTCCTTGCCTTGGGGATGTTTCTTCCTTTAAATACCCCCAACTTCAGCTGCTAGGGGTCGAACCCCTCTGCCTCTGCGTAGGTTACGAGTTCGACCCCAGTGCACTGGTCCTTCTGCGGTCCTTCCGCTGCCGCCCTCGAATTAAACCTCGTGTGATTGCAGCAAGG
Organism: Uromys caudimaculatus; assembly: GCA_028551405.1. Lineage (NCBI taxonomy): Eukaryota > Metazoa > Chordata > Mammalia > Rodentia > Muridae > Uromys > Uromys caudimaculatus. The sequence continues at coordinate 5,884,135 of CM052721.1, read as the reverse complement.
ACGGTCTTTCGTGAGTTCTTGGGGGGTCGCGCCATCCCGAGACTTGAGTGAGGGTCTCCCCGACTTGGGGGGTCTTTCAGTGTCACCACTGTTGCTAACCCAACTCTACCAAACTGGACTGCTGATGTATCCGTGAGGTGTTTGTGAGTGGATTGAGCTGCCTGCTGACCTGTGAACTGAACTGCTGATTTCCAGACAATGCAGACGGGAGTTGCTCCAAAGAACCTTTCTAAACAGGTCCACTTCCCCTGTATTCTTTCTTTTCCACTACTGAAAGACCTCCGAGCTGGGGAGACCCTCACTCAAGTCTCGGGATGGCGCGACCCCCCAAGAACTCACGAAAGACTGTCCTTGCTGCAATCACATGAGGTTTATTGGGGGGGACCAGTGCACTGGGGTGGAGCTCATAACCCACGCAGGGGCAGAGGAGTCCGACCCCGAGCAGCTGAAGTCAGGGGTATTTAAAGGAAAAAACCACAAAGCAAGGGGTGGGGAATGGAAAGAATTTGCGTTATGGGGAAGTACAGAATGTTCTAAGTTAGTCACAAGGCAGTTGCACAAACATTTTTATGGTTAGCTAGTTCCTGAAACATTGTGCCTCTGGCCCTGGGGCCAGGCCAAGGTCACCTGTTTCTTAGGGGAAAGAATGCAGCCAGGTGGGGTTTTGCCCAGGTATGTAGTTTCTATTCTTGACTCTAAGTTTGCTAGGGGTCTAACCTTTCTTATAAGGGGGTCAGGTCTTTCACTACCTCTGGTGGGTGGTGAGTTACAAGGAAGGTTAAAGTGCTTAAGAACCATCATTAAAAATTGGATTTGAAAAAATTAAAGCTACAGTAGACTTAAAGGTTATTAATATCATCAAGGTAGATGAGGTTCCTAGAGTGAGAATGTAGGAAGACATCAAATTTTAAGAATGAAGAGGCAGCTAGAAGGCTGTGGACAGAATGAGGGGTATGGGGAGGAAGGTCCTATCAAGGCTCAAAGGGCTCCAGTATTTCAAAGCTGGGAAAAATACCACAGGAGGAAACTCTAAGCGTACTGAAGTTAAGTCGGAGACCACTGTGTCTCCTTTACTTTCTCTTGAAATTGAAGTCCCATTATCCCCCTCATCTACCTTGATGACATTCGCAGTCTTTAAGTCAACAACTATCAATTTCGTATTACAAGTCCAGAAGTCAAGGAGATAGAAAATATGAGAGAAGAGAACATCACAATTGAAGCAAGGACTAGAAATATATGTGTGATTGACATGTGCAGATCACCAGGGAGCATGCTGGGAGCATCAGAATGCAAATACATGACTAGCATATTGTTGTTATCATTATGCTACTATTACTATTATTGCTATTACTATTATACTATTATAATGTGTCAGAGCCAAGAAAGCTGAAAATATTGGCAACTCATTTGCATTGGCATGAACTGGTGAGTGCTGGTCTGTCCTTTGGTCCTGGACAAGTCATTCATTTTAATAAGCCTTCCTTCAGTCTCTACTGTATCCTTATGTGAAGATTGATGTGTGTATCACCCTGTGTTTAGGGAAGGGGAGGGTGGACCCCCTCCTTAGCTCTCTTTTCAATAGGATGGGAGCATGGAGCTTCCAACAAAGTACATTGGAAGGCAGACTTCCCAGGGTTTTATTGTTTGTTGACTGTGGAACTTAAGGTGCAATTTTTAATTCACATACAGTCCAAAGAAGCCAAGGCAGGAGCTGGTAGGCAGAAACTGGAGGAGAGACCACAGAGAAACACGATTTACTGGCTTGCTTCCAGGCTCACATTCAGCTCCCTGTCCTATACCTCTCTGGACCATCTGCCCACACATGACACTATCCACAGTGGAGTGGAGCCTCCTCCATTAATCAACAGCCAAGCCAGTGCCCACACACTCATGCCCACAGGCCAATATGATGCAGACATTTCTTTAAGAGTCCCAACTCCCAAATGTGTCAAGTTGACAAACTCTCTCTCCTGTGTGTATATATGGGGTGGGGATTAATATACACCAGACAAGTGCACTCAAGGTCATCCTTTTGCAGAAAGACAACATTGTGTAAAATAATGTACTCCTTCCACCCACCATTGATGTGGTCATGTTCTGCTAACTACCATTAACTGGGCATCTTAGATACACTGGGTGAGGGAGCTAGCATGTATCTAATGTTTTAAGTCTTTAGCTCGTACTGGCAGTTACTGAGATGATTTGACTTTACAAATAAGGAAAATACAAATCCTGGGGAAGTTAAGGAATTCTCCAACATTGCACAGCTCCTGTGCATCCAAAGGGGAGCTGAAGTTCCATTCTCACTGGAACAAAACCCAAATGGATAAACAACGTAATATCTCACAATTTTAAAAGAATGTACTATTGTAGAGATTGCTTTAAAGGTTTAATCAGAAAGCAAAATGAGAGAGCTGGAGAGATGGCTCAGTGGGTGCTCTGGCTGCTCCTGGTTGACACTGGCTGCTCTTCCAGAGGACCCTGGGTTGACTTCCAGCACCAACATGGTGGCTTACGACTATCTGAAAATCCAGTTCCAGGGGATCCAATGCCCTCCTCTGGCCTCTACAAGCACTGTGCTCATGTGTTGCCTAGACATACACACAGACAAAACAATTATACACATGAAAGTAATTTTCAGGGTTTTTTTTTTTTTAAGAGAAATTTTTTAAATGGAAAAATTGACTTCGGTATCAAAACAAATGTCACTATGAATGCGTAATTATCAAGCAGGAAATAACACTGGGGTATTCAGTAAAGTTAGAAGGATCCATCACATCCTACAGGCCCTGGAGAGGACTGGGATGGCCAGAAGGACTGTCCTGTGTGTTATGTAGATAACTAAAACAGGCAATGCATCCTACAACTTGCCATGTTAAAGTTTTTCTTGGGGCGTTAGACTGATAATTTGATGCCCAGAGTTCTCTCCACAGCCTCATCTTTTAAAAGGCACACCTTCACTCCCATGTCCCTGAAGTCAAATTGGACCAATTAGCGACTCCAGCTCCATCATCTCAAATGGTTCCAAGGTCCCCATTACCAGCTCAGTTTGTGAGCAGGAGCAGGTGCCTGGCTTCAAATTGATGGAGGTCCCCACCGTTTACCAAGATAGCATAATATTTGTTTCCGGTCCCTGCCTTTCATACCAAGAAGGCACAGTCTTTAGCATGATTGAAAGAGTCTTCTCACATACCTGCTACTGCTGCTTGACTTTCACCTGAAAGGTTACTTCAAGCACAGCCCCACAACCGTCATCCTCTTCAAATCAAGGCTGATTGATAACAAGATCTCCTCAGCCTGGCGTTGTGCCTTTCATTTGAACAAGCCTGAAGCTGCATTTGTAAATGATCCAGCTTACTCTTGAGGCAGTGGTGAGCTTTGCCAGCCCAGCCCAGACTGGAAGGACAAGGCTAGCATCTGAGTGTGGACTAGAGGGAGGGAAGCCAGGAATGATGTTAGATTCTGTGTGCTCAGGGCCAACGGCTAACACCAAGGGCAGAGTCTTTCTCTCTCACACCTTCTCTGTCCTGCCAAGAAGGCATCATTTTTCTGGGAAAGACTTTTGGAAATTATTGATACTGCTCATGGGTGTGTCCCGGGCACTTTCCCTACCTTTCTTCTGAGAACAAGAAGCCTATTCTTCCACATAAGGATTTTCTTTTTTCTTTCTTTCTTTGTTGTTTTTTTATTGGATATTTTCTTTATTTACATTTCAAATGTTTTCCCCTTTCCAGGTCTCCCCTTCAGAAACCCTCTATTCCATCCCCCCTCCCCTGCCTCTAGGAGGGTGCTCCCCCACCCACTTACCCCCTCCCATCTTCCCACCCTGGCAGTCCCCTACACTGGGGCATCGAACACCCTCAGGCCCAAGGGCCTCTCCTCCCCCTGATGTCCAACAAGGCCCTCCTCTGCCACATATGTGGCCAGCACCATGGGTCCCTCCATGTGTATTCTTTGGTTGGTGGTCCAGTCCCCAGGAGCTCCGTGGGGTCTGGCCAGTTGACACTGCTGCTCCCTCCATGGGGCTGCAAACACCCTCAGCTCCTTCAATTCCTTCTCCAACTCCTCCATCCGGGACCCCATTCTCAGTCTAATGGTTAGCTGCGAGCGTCCACCTCTGTATTTGTCAGGCTCTGGCAGAGCCTCTCAAGAGACAGCAGTATCAGGCTTCCATCAGCAAGCACTTCCCAGCATCCACAATAGCATCTGGGTTTGATGGCTATATATGGGATGGATCCCCAGGTGGGGCAGTTTCTGGATGGCCTTTCCTTGAGTCTCTGGTTCACACTTTGTCTCCATATTTCCTCCTGTGAGTATTTTGTTCACCCTTCTAAGAAGCACTGAAACATCCACATTTTGGTCTTCCTTCTTCTTAGACTTCAGAAGATGGAAACAACCCAGATGTCCCTCAACAGAGGAATGGATACAGAAAATGTGGTACATCTACACAGTGGAGTACTACTCAGCTATTAAAAACAATGACTTCGTGAAATTCACAGGCAAATGGATGGATCTAGAAAATATCATCCTGAGTGAGGTAACTCAGTCACAAAAGAACAAACATGGTATGTACTCACTGATAAGTGGATATTAGCCCAAAAGTTCGGAATACACATAAGGATTTTCAATCTGTGGTCCATGGATACTTGCCACAGACCAATGGCCAATTTGAAATGTGTGCTTTAGGCTGTAGAATTTCGTATAAGGGATTCGTTTTTCCACTAGAATTCACATCAAGACTAAGGATGGTCTGCCACTGTTTTCTCCCAGCTGCCCTTTGGGTAGATCTTGTGACATCGATGTATAACTAGGAGTGGACTATGAGTTAGAACCCATGAGAAGACATGCTCGTGCTGCGCTTGACAAATGGTGGCGTCTCCTCTGTGGAAGCACCTGTGACTGTTTTCATTTTCATTGTTCTTGTCATATCTCAACATTTTCAAACTTTCAATATGGCTTTGCCCCAGCCTCCCTGTAGTCAGGGATTGGAGTCACAGGTTTCACTGCGTTGGCCCGGCCCGGAGTGAAAAAGCTCCCTGGAGTGTGGTCTGAGTGTGTATCGTACAGGTCTGTGTGCCAACCCTACTCATATCTGCCTCCAGCTGAGGTTCAAGGCTTTGCAACCTCCTAAACGTTATGAATAATTCATAAAACTAAGCTGGTTTTGATCTTTCAAGAACGTTAATTACTTTTTCTTTAAAAGAAATGGACTATTAAGTACCTTAGGAAGAGATTTTGAGTTTTTGCTAGCTCACTGATTAGACTTACTTATCTTTTTCTTTTAGACTTTATTAAATTTCTGTACTATATAGTTTGATTGTACTCTTTTCCCTCCTCCAAGTCCCCCCAGATCTTCTCCACCTTCCTACCTACCAAGAGGCCCTGAGGTGTAGTTGACATCTCCAGTGATACCATATTAGAGAAAACTGATTTTCCCTTACCCAGAGGGCAATTGTTGCAAATAGCGTCTCGGTTAGGGATGGGACTTTGTGCTCACTTCCTCTTACAGTGCTGGGGGTTTATCTAATTTAAACCCACACAGGTCTTGTTCATTCTATCACAGTCTCTGTGGGTCACATGTGACTAGTGATCTTTTTTTTTTATTTATTTATTTATTTATTTATTTATTTATTTATTTATTTTTTGATATTTTATTTACATTTCCGATGATTCCCCTTTTCTTTAGAAACCCCGTGTCCCCTCCCCCTCCCCGCCTCTGTGAGGGAATTCCTCCTCCCACCTACC
>CM052721.1:5852992-5877890 GCA_028551405.1 Uromys caudimaculatus | reverse complement strand
GCCCACCCATTCCCATATTCCCACCTTGACATTCCCTTTTACTGGTGCCCCTAGCACCCTCAGGCCCAAAGTCCTCTCCTTTCTCCCTGGTGGCCATCGAGGTGATTCTTCTGCCTCATGACTAGTGATCTTGATGGACGTAGAATCTGGCATTCCATAGAATGCTTTTCATTCTTCAATCTACTAGTAAAACTGTAGAAAATGGAAGATTCCATCACCACCACCATGTCTTTGATTTGCATTGATTTACTCTCAGAATTCCAACCCCTGAGCATATCTGATATCCACAAATACTGAGTAAAGTCACAACGAGGGTGGAGAGTAGGTGATATGTTCACCGTCAGAATTGGGTGTTCACAAGATAATGGTAAACTCTTTGGCCCAGCGCACACTTGAATGTCTGTATAGAGGCCTCTTACGGTTGGAGATTCCCGGCAAAGCCAAACCACATTTTTACTAGAGACTTAGTAAGAAAAGGGCTGCTGCTGGGCTGGAAAGGTAGCTCAGCCAGGCAGTGGTGGCGCACGCCTTTAATCCCAGCACTCGGGAGGCAGAGGCAGGGGTATTTCTGACTTTGAGGCCAGCCTGGTCTACAGAGTGAGTTCCAGGACAGCCAGGGCTACACAGAGAAACCCTGTCTCAAAAAACCAAAAAAATAAAAAATAAAAAATAGGTAGCTCAGTCAATAAGAGCAATTGCTGCTTCTCCAGAGGACCAGAGTTCCATTCCCAGAACCCACATTAGATGTCTCTAAACTGCTTGTAACTCCAGCCCAGGGGATCCGGCCTTCTCCAACATGCACATAACATACTCTCAGGTGGATACCAATACATAAATAATAATTTTTATTAAGACTCTAAATGTTGTTTAACCCTTGTGGTCCGTGATATTTCCTCACGGCAGCCAAAGAAGATTATAGTCATCTTTTGCCCCTTAATAAAAAAGTGATGTGGATGGAATTCATATAGGCTGCCATTGTAGAATTAAGAGAACCATAAATTCAGCGTGTAATATATCCAAGACTCAGATTAAATCCATACTGAAGTCGTGTTTGGATAAGAATCAATAGTTAACAGACACGCAACTCGAGTAACAAGCAGTGAGAGCCGAGTCCCTTTCACTGTGGAATGCAGTGTAGAAACTTTAAAATGAGAAGTTCTTTTCTCATTTTATTTGAACTAATCCACATCTTGCCATCAGCTCAGAGCCTGGCTTCTGCAGGCCATTGACGAGACAGAGCAGAACTCACTTGCAAAGACTGAGGGGCTAAGAGTACTTGGGCTTGATGAAGATTGTAAAAGATTCCCTGCTAATGTAAAGAAAAGGCATTTATAGTGACATAGGAATCCAGGGAGTATCTAAGAGAAAGCCAAAGAGTGTTATGGGCACCCATATTGCCAGCTGCTCTATGTGATGGAAGCCATTTTGTGTGCAGTTTTGGGAATTTACTGGGGCCATCAGTCCTTGTGCAGATGACTCAAGCCCAGGGAGTTAACAGTGATCAGGAAAAGAATTCAAGAGATTCTCAGACAGGTGAACAGCCCCTGGGAGTTTCTGATATTGCCTTTCTTTGAAGCATTTTCTTTACGCTGATAGGAAAGGGCACATTTGTCATCGGACAGTTCTGGATGGATGCCCGTCCAGCGTATGACCAACACCTTTGCATTTCCTGTGCTGCGTGACTTCAGTTCAGTACTTTTATGAATTATGTAACAACTTACTTGTAATGCAAAACTTTTTTTTTTTTAAATTGTTCTAAAAATGGGTCCAGCCACAGCATGCTGCTGAAGTGGTCATTTCTCCTGAAAAAACCATGAGTAATTCAAGATGATTTCTCTTCATTTTTATAGTCTTAAATCAAAGTTATTATCTTAGTACTGTGGGCATGCTCCATGAGGTCTGCATATATTCTGAAAAATGGAATAAAACCCTCTTATTACAACCTAAAGTTAAAGTACTTCTTAGCACACAGCTCAGCTAGGGCTCTGTAGGCCAAATATTCCACAGGAGCACTCCCGGATAGATTCCAAAGGCAGTAGATCTGGCTGGGAAGATGTGAAGAGACAGGTGCTTGGTACCTGAGCATAGGTAACCGGCCACATGGCAGAATGTAAGTTAAAATAAATGTATTATCTTAGTTATGAGAAGAGTCTAGCTATATGGCCAAGGTATTTGTAAATATATTTTGAGTCTGAGTCTTATTTCTGAGAGCATGGGACTGGGAGGAAGAATCAGTCTCTAACTCTACAATTTGTTATCTTAATCTCTACAACACAAATTATCACCGAAAACAATCTTGTTTGATTAACAATGTTCTTGGTGGTACACTGTCCCCCAAATACAGCACAAGGTGGCGCTGTTGCATTTGTGCTAAAGTAACCACTACCCTGGCTACCTAGGCCATTTGTAGGTTTGATGTGAAAGTGTTAAGTCTGTACCAAAGACACGAAGACATGGGTTTATGTATGTTAGTGTTTATAATGCCATCATTCTGCCAGATCGGAATAGCTAAGCAGAAGAAAGGAGGAAATGCATGCCTCTTCCTTATGGAGGAAGCTCTGGAGAAGCCATTTTTAAGAATAGGAGAATAAGAAAGTGCTAGAGGAAGTAGGAGGATGCTAGGCGGACCATTTCTGTAGCTGCAGTAAGAAGATGCTAGGCGGACCATTTCTGTAGCTGCAGACAGGATTCAGTCCTGAAGTTAGGCACCAGCTAAACTCCCTGGGTTTGAACATTCTGCAAGGACGAAATGTTTAGGCTCTGAGGTAATGTCTGAAGTCTCTGGGGTTTGGGGGAACACAGGTGCACCTCCAGCTGCTCGGAGTACAGAGGACAGGAGAGAATTGTAGCAGCCATGTCTAGCGCTGAGGCCAGGAGCAGAAATCACTGTCAGGTGCTGGGCGTCTCCTCGTCATCTCCCTGCCCAGTACAAAGCAGGCGTGGATTCCACAGCTTGAAAGCAAGAAGGCAGGCTCCCTTAAAAATACACACCAGCACCTCACCCAGAAGCTTTCTCACTCAGAAAATGCATATATGGAAGTGAGTTATACATTTATAAGCAGACATCCCTGCCCAGGCCTAAGAACTGCTGCGTAGGTACCACTAAATTAAAATTCAGCAGCTGTACAATGTCCAACACAAAAGCCCATGGAAAAATAAGAAGAAATTATCCCAGATGCAGACGATTCTCCTCTGGGCTGTGAGTCATTTTTCTGTACCCAAGGGTTCCATTTCTACAGATGCAGCCAACAGCAGATTGGAAATACTTGAAAAACAGAAACTGTATTTCTGTACTGAGCACGTCCAGACTAGCCTCTTGTCCTCATTCACTGAACCATTGCATTTATGCTTTATTCTGGGAGCCGGGAGATGATATGGAGAAGTGCAGTACTAGCACCAAGACCTGAGTTCAGATCCCCAAGACCCATGTAAAAACTGGGAATAGCAATACAGTCTGCAATCCCCTTGCTGGGAGAGCAGAGATAGGATTCCAGATGTTTACTAGCCAGACGGACTAGGCTAGTAATGACAAAGTCCAGATTCATTGAGAGACCTGTCTTAAGACAAAAGTAAGTAGGATTGGGAAAGTAAGGAGTGATAGAGGAAGGCCTCCAGTGTTGACCTTTGACTTCCACAAGCACATGCATAGGCAATCACATCCACCCCTACACTACACACACACACACACACACACACACACACACACACACACAAACACACACACAAACATGCATATACATATACACACATACACATACATGCACACATACAAACACTTACATATACAGCCATACATACGTATATATATCCATCCATCCATACACACACACACACACACAAACACACACACATCTGCACATGAACACACATACACACACTCATACTCTACACACACACACACACACACACACACACACAACCTATATGTGCACACCTCAAAAATACACACCTCTTACACACGCCCCACCCATACCCTTACACACACAGCATATCTTATACATACCTACACAGACCCCCTGCACGTGCATACAACACACATGTGCTTGCCTGTGCACATATAATCAACCTGGCGGTGATTCAAAGTGTTCAGCAATGTGTGTGTTTAATCTGTGCAAGCATACTTTATACAAGGGACAACTATACAATTTCACAGCTGCAGGAGCCTGGAAGCAATCATTCAGGGGTGCTGAAGGAGGGTTATATCCCCAATCCTTTAAGCAAACAGTTCTGTGTCTTTACAGCCAAACACTTTTAAATTTTTCAAAACCCATCAAATTGGGAAGTCTAGAGCCATCTCTGCTGCAAACAACAAAACTTTCTAAGAATATTAAAATTATTCACCCTGACTCAATCCGCTGGGGATTCCACAGCGATATTGACCCAAATAGACATAAAGATAGATGGGCAATCAGACAGATGGATTGACAGATAGGTAGATAGAATGACAGATGATAGATAGAACAAATTATTTCATGTGACTTCCAAATCAGAGTCTGTCTATGTTAGCCATGCAGAATTCAGTAACAATGTAATAACGTAATAATTTAATTCAGATCATTCATGCCCCCAAAGTCTCATCTCAGAGAAGCAGATAACTGAAGCAGCATTTGTTTACTCTCATTTATATTATCAGGTTAATTAATTCTACTTTCCATTTCCTTTTGCTAATGTAATGTGACCTCAATGTTCTATTCGGAGTAAATTGGTTAGGACTCTTGGTTCACACATGTAGTTCTTGCAAATACAATCTGAAACATACATGCATTGCAAACCACTATCACTAGATGAAGGCCAAATTAATTTATTCTCCAAAAAGGTGAAGACGAATGCTTCCAACTAGTGGATCGCACATACTAAGGTTAGTATTTCGTTAAATATTAAAATAAGTCCATGTTTTAGTTTGCTTTCCATTGCTGCGATCAGCCACACTGACCAAACACAACTTGGGAAATAAAAGGTTTAGTTCATCTTACAGCTTAGAGTCCGTCACCCAGGGAAGCCAGAGCAGGGATTTAAGCAGGAACCTGGAGGCAGGAATTGAAGCAAAGAACGTTACTCACTGGCTTGGTCCCCATGGCTCACTCAGCCTGTGATCTTATACACGCCAGGGCCACCTGTCCTGAGGTGGCGGTGTCCAATAGACGGAGCCTTCCCACATCAACCAACAACCAAGAAAATGCCTCACGGACTTCCCGAAGACCAACAGGCTGAAGGCAGTTCCTCAGTGGAGGGTCTCTTCCCAGGTGGGCCATTACAGCCAACATGAACACCACAGCCATTGTCAGAGCTTAACTGCTACCCCCAAATCTCTCCATTGGATCTTTCAAACCACCTCTCCAAACTAGGCCCAGTCACACGTTTTTATTAATTACAAATGTCCATATTTTTTTGCTACTCAAACACTCTGTACAAAATTACCTCTAAGATGCTGTTTTTCGATCTTTGGTGCAATTATATCTGCATTTTCTGGTTCCTGGTGGACATGCGCTTTCTTTTCGTAATTGTTTAAGAATGCATCTGTCCCTTCCCTTAGGAGACTCGATTATGAGACTTTTCCTACTGTTACTCTCAAGTTTTGATGAATAATACTACCCCATGTCTTCTGGAAGCTCTGAGAAGAGTGAGAAGGAGTGTCTATCACAGACATTCTTTTGTCCTTTGTAATTTTCTCTCTGAAGGAAAGCCAGAAACATTGTAACTATTTGTGACCTCAAAATATGCTCAGAACAAGCATACAGCTTTTCCTTTAAAAATTCTTTTTCGTTTATTTTTATGTGTACAAGTGTTTTTGCCTGCCTGTATCTGCATGCAATGCCTGAGGATGCCAGAAGGGGGCATCAGATCCCCTGAAACTGAAGTCACAGGTGGTTGTAAGCCTCCATATGGGTGCTGGAAACTGATCCCAGGCCATATGCAAGAACAGTCAGTGTTCTTAACCCCTGAGTCATCTCTCCAGTCTAATATAGCTGTTGTTTGTTGTATATCTTGACTTCTAGCTACAACAGTACTGGGCATTAGACTGCCTCCTGATCTTATAAGCTCACAGTATGGTAGCATCCTTGATGTCTCTGTGGCCAGACTGAAATTAGTCAGTCTTTTGAACCAGTCTGGTTTGGAACTTGCTATGTAGACCAGGCTGGTCTTGAACTCACAGAAATCTACCTCTGCATCCTGAGTGCCAGGAAAAAAGGTATGTCCCACCATGCCCAGCTAGTGCTATTGTTATGGGAGGGAGCCCAGAGGACTCTCTCGCCCTTTTTCTATTTAAAGCAAGAAAATGGTAACCCTGAATCAGCGGGTGGCATCTTGACCTTGGACTTCCGGGTTTTAAAGCTGTTAGAAATGAAAGGATGTCGAAGTCATTTAATCTGTGGAACTTTTAAAAAAAATATTTATTCATTTAATATACTTATGAGTCCACCGTCGCTGTCTTCAGACACACCAGAAGAGGGCATCGGATCCCATTATAGATGGTTGTGAGCCACCGTGTGGTTGCTGGGAATTGAACTCGGCACCTCTGGAAGAGCAGTCAGTGCCCTTAACCGCTGAGCCATCTCTCCAGCCCATCTGTGGCACTTTTGCTGTAGCCGTTCAAATGAACACCCCTGAAAAGCAATCTGGAAATTATGCGCCGCTGCTTAGGTGTAAGGAGTCATGACATGCTGGCTGTCTAACAGAGTGTCTTCCGACTGGGACCCACCTCAAGGGTTGGGAAAGCAACCAATTGAAACACGAGTAAGAGACTATTAGAATTTCCATATAATTATGTATAGGCACATGCCCTACTTTTATGAAGTCTGCTGCAGTGATAAAACATTGGCTGAAGCAATTGATCTGAATAATAGCCCACCTAAACTTCCCATGTCAATCTTTAAAAACTATAAACGTGTTACCTCTCCAGAAAAGAGAAACGGTGCAGGCATGATTGAATGAAAGCTCTTAAGATTGGGAAACTATTGGAGGAAAAAAATGGAATCCTGAAGTCGTTTGCGAGCGCATGTGCGTGCGTGCGTGCGTGCGTGTGCGTGTGCGTGCGTGCGTGTGTGCGTGCGTGCGTGTGTGTGTGTGTGTGTGTGTGTGTGTACTACTACAGTCTGTGCACATATTTGCCTATGTGCAGTTTTGTCGCAGATGTGAATTCATTTAGCCACCGCTGCAGTCAAGTGACAAGAATAATCCTCTCGACACAAGGTTTCAATATGCTACTGTCCCTCCCCCTCTCTTCAGCCTCCATCAACCATTAATCTGTTGTGTTCCATCCGTATATAATTTTGCCTTTTGAAGATCATAATATAAATGGGATCATTCAGTATATAACCTTTTAAGATGTTTTCTTCCTCCTTGGCACACTTCTCTTGGGACCCATCCCAGTTGTGGCATACATTATTTCCCTGCCAAATGAAATAAATAGAGCTATCCTGGGTACACAGTGGCTCAACCGGGCCGTCTGCTTAGACTCTCCCAAGGTCTGAACCAATCTTTTGGAGGCTTTGCTGAGCTCCCAAGCTCACTGGAGCCTTTGGCAAAGTCAGCCTTTTGGCAGCGGGACAGGGGTCCCTCCCTGCCCCTGGTAGTGGTCACCAGGAAGCCAATCCTTTCATCAAAAGGCTGCCTGCATCCTTCTTATGCTTGAGGTGGTCCACCTCCGGCAGCAGTGAATACAGCCCCTTCATGCTTGGGAGCCTCCCGGCTTCTCATATCCCAAATATCTCCAACTCCAGCAAGAAAAAAGTCCATCTCACCGGATTTCTCTAGATCATACAGGACTATTTCCCCATTGCAAGATCCACTTCCTTTACAGTTGTATAATGTAACATGCTCATGGGTTCCAAGAACTGCAGAGTGTATGCACTCAGACAGGTATATTATGTCTTTTTTTTCTAACTCTGGGGTGAATGTGCAGGACTGATACTGCTGAGTAGGCTTGGCATGTGTGTGCTCACTTTTATGAGATACCAATGAGCAATTTTCTAAACCAGTGGTGCCATTTCTACGGTAACCAGGGGTGTCTGAGTGATTGTTTCTCTCCTTGCATGCTGCTTTAACTATTTTGCTCCTTACGTTGAGGTATTGTCTGAGTCAGGGTTTCTATTCCTGCACAAACATCATGACCAAGAAGCAAGTTGGGGAGGAAAGGGTTTATTCAGCTTACACTTCCACATTGTGTTCATCACCAAAGGAAGTCAGGACTGGAACTGAAGCAGGTCAGGAAGCAGGAGCTGATGCAGAGGCCATGGAGGGATGTAACTTACTGGCTTGCTTCCCCTGGCTTGCTCAGCCTGCTTTCTTATAGAGCCCAAGACTACCAGCCCAGGGATGGCACCACCCACAAGGGGCCCTCCCCCCTTGATCACTAATTGAGAAAATGCCTTACCGCTGGATCTCATGGCGGCATTTCCTCACCTGAAGCTCCTTTCTCTGTGATAACTCCAGCTTGTGTCAAGTTGACACACAAAACCAGCCAGTACAGGTATTCCATTGCAGATTTAATTTATAGTTATTTAATAACTGACAACGACAGCACAGCTATCTTCTCATCTTCTCTTCAGTCATTCTACTTGGTGAAAGTCCTGTTTTCAACTGACACTTTTTAAAAAAGTATTTATTTTTATTATACATATAGACATTATTTGCCTGCATGTATATATGTGTGCCACATGCATGCCTGGTGCCTTCAGAGACCAGAAGAAGATCCTACTAAAAAAAGCCATTCTGTGACAGTCTAAGAAATCCTATTCAAAGTCCTTTTTTTCTGGAGCAATCATATGCAAACCCTAAAATAAATGACCTGAGAAGAGACACCAGCTTTGTGACATGAACCTGGTTTGTTTGATGCTTTCAGTGAAGGACCACCCTGCAATTCAGAAGGTCTTGTGTCAGTTCCCTCGGTGATGGTTGAACTGTGGGCTTTCAAGGTTGTTTTTCCTAGTCCGTCAACTGGGGCTCCAGGATGGAAAAACTGTAACTGCCTCCTGCCCAGCCAGTTGCTGGTTCCTCTTCTGAATCTCTTTGCATTTCTGTTTCAGTGTTTCCAGGGACCCCAGGCTCACTGCTCAGTCAGTGTTGTCTACAATCGGCTGCAGGATTCCATTCTCACCCATTTCTGACCATTTTCATTGTGGACCTCAGGAAAGATTCATTGTCCCAGGAAACACTCAGGAAGAGAGACACAGGGTGCAGGACTTCATGGCTGCAACTTCCTCACCTTCCTCTTTTCCCCTTTTAATAAAAATCTTGTTTACTTCATGAGTGATTTATAAACATAACACCTAAGTATTTATCTGCTTAAGATTTTTGACCGTTTGGTTTTTTTGAGACAGGGTTTCATGCAGCCCAGGCTGAACTCCAGCTCACTAAGAAAGATGACCTTGTATTCTCTGCTGTGTTTGAGATTTTTGTCTACGTGTCTTAGTCCCATCCATTACCCATTCCTTCCTTCCAACTTCCTCCCAACCTCTCCAACACATCTCTTCCTCTCTCTCTCTCAGATTCATGTCCTTCTATTTTTTAATAACCTACTAAGTCCAATTGGTGCTGCCTATGTGTTTGTGTATGTGTGTGTGTGTGTGTGTGTGTGTGTGTGTGTGTGTGTGTGTGTGTGTCAAGATAAGCCTACTGGCCCAACAGCAGCAAGACTGTTGTTGATGGGGAATCAAGTACACTCTCGATTTTACTTGAAGTTTGCTTCATAGAAGGGAATTCATATCTGATATTGTAAATGTAATCAAAATCCATGGCTAGGAATGCCACAGGCCCTGGGGGGAAAGCCTGTTGCTGTTGTTTTGTTAAACAGTCATGTTGTCAAGCTCCGTTTTAAATATTTATATCCATAGATCTGTGGGTTTGTGCTGCTTCCAACCTTGACCTTATTATAGTGTGTCACTGTTAATGCAGAGACAGAACAGTTCGAAATGCTAAGAGTAAACAACTGTCGGAGATCAGCCATATATGGGACGTCTAGATCACCCCACTCAATCTCCCACCCCTACCTAGGGTTCAGGGAACATTGTAGAGAGCGGGTGAGAGAATGCAAGTTCTGGAGGGTGGGAGGAGATGTGTGAATGGCCATTGCTGGCCTCTGTACAGGATAGAGTTTTTGCACACATATGGACGGAGCAACTGTGCTCACCCCACATCTTTAAATGCATCTTTCCCCGGTACCCTTTTGTCCAGGGGCCTGGGTCACACGTAAAGCTAGGGCTATGTAGAATGTTGCACCCTAAACACAAAGGACAACTCTGCAGGCTTTGCTGGTGATACTGTTTCCAAGGCTATTTGAGTTCTTAGGCAGATAATGTCTGAATAGAGAACTTCTCAAGGACAGCATGAGTGACTGTCACCTCTTTGCTCTTTGTGGCCAAAGAAACATTCCCAAATGTGCCAAGCCTGGCATAACCAAGTAAGGGACAGTGTGATATCATTTCCTACCCCTGGGACAGAGCCAGCAGGGTATGGTCCTCCAGGAGTGTCCATGGCTGTTGTGGCTGTAAGGCTTATTTGTGTAATAACATACATATTTTCATGCTCCTCCAAGGAATGCCCCCCTTGTTAACGTAAATGACTCCATGATAATTAGAAACAGCAGGAATCCAGGAGTCAAGGCTATGTCTATGTCTTTAACAAAATGGTAAATGTTCGGACCTTCTGGACAGCCTTAAAAACATGAGTTCAAAAATATGTCATTCCTCAACTATGCAAAATATAAATATGTAATATGAATTGTATAAGGAACTTCACAGATCTAAAGGAACAGAGGCAGCTACATTATGAGCCAGTGTGTCAGAAGATGCAAAGACAGGTAGATACAAATGCAGGCGGATTCCTGAATTCAAAGTCAGCCTGGGACAAAGCAAATTTAGCTCCAGTTATGGTCAGAATACTGATTCTAGGGTGGAGTCCCACCCAGCTATCTTATAGTTTGTGCTTGTGCTTGCTGTCTCTCCCTAAGAGTCAAGCCTTGGAACTTAGTCTAAGACTAAGATCATGGAATGCTGATTTGTAGGATGGTCAATCAGGAAAGTGGAATAAATAACTGAATTGATATGTAAATTAAAAAACTGGGCTGTAATATGCATGAGATGAGCTAACAGAAAGTGATAGCATTTCTTTTTTAGAATTTTTTCCAGCGAGAACTGAGCAGTCTGGAGAACTCAAGATCAAACACAGTTCTTCGGAAATTTTTTCTAGCAGGATTTCAGACCTTGGTCAGAAATCCCAAATACTACTTAGAGAGCAAAAACCGTTCTTTTAGAGATTTTTTTTTCTGGCTTTCTGATTTTGATCAGAAACCCCAAGAGTTACTTTTAGAATTTCTCTGACAGGATTTCTGACTTGGTTGGAAAATCCAAGAATTTTTTTATAGCAGCTTTTCTGACTTTGGTCAGAAAACCCATGAACTATTTAGAGCGCTTTTAGAATTTTTACTAGCAGAGAGAGCTGTCTCAACCAGAGAGTTTTTAGAACAGCAAGAAAAAAGCTGTCTAGAGCAGAGCACACACAGAGCAGTCTGGAAAGCCATCTCAGCATAACGAGGTCTCCCAGCCATGTAACCCATGATGTGACTTCGAGTCAGGAATCCCTCTCTCCAAGTCGAGGCTGGTTCTTGGTACAAATGGCACTGTCTTGGAGCACAGCTAAATATATGTCTGGTGGGCTAAATGGGTGATAGCTTTGTGATTTCTGTCTCCTTCCCTGCTTAGGGCATGGAAAAGAAAAGTTAACTAATTCTTATACAATTCTTGGCAAATCTCAAGAATCTTTTGTCTTTAATAATTCAACAGTGCCAACTTAAAAAAATAATTGATGTGCTGTTAACTTTCAAACTTCAATGATTTGAATTCAAGCATAGAGAGGAGAGGGCATTTTCTAACAGCATGACAAAATTCTGAAGCTCTACTCCCTTGCAGCTTTCTTTGGTAATTTTTCTGATGCTGGCTCAAATTTATCGTTGCACTGACTTTTACCCCACATGGCACTTCATGAATAATTCATACTTACAAACATATAAAGTTCATGAAAAAATATTATTGCTGTTACTGACTTGAATGCTGAGATATTTGTCATCTTAACATTAATTTTTGAGGGTTTTTTCTGTTTGATAACAGAAGATAAAGGTGACAAGGTCCAAAAAAGTAGCAAGCCCCACCTTCCTGTATTTGAACTCCTTACTCCAGTATTCTCGAACAGAGAAACTAGCAGTTGAGAAAAGAAACTGAGGCACCCAAGGGTGATGGACTTCCCTCAAATAAAGATAAAGCCGAATGAAAGAGGTACTCTGGCATTAAACAAGATAAATGCTAAATAAATATTTCCTAAACCAAAGGAACTTGGTGCTTTTAAACAGAGAGAAAATATGAATACTAGTAAATTTTCAGCAGTTAGGAACAAGAGCAAATCTAAGTCACCAGGGTTGCTTGTAGAAGCCATACTTTTCAAAACAATGTCACTTACCCTGCCCTATATGGGACATTGATATCTCACCTACCTTCCCATGGCTCAGGGATCATTGCAGAGGGAAGATGGGGTCAGAAAGAGGGTAAGAGACCGTTGATGACGACAGTGAAGTAGTATTTCTCACACACAGTAGGGCAGTTGCACATAGGAACTCACAGCATTGTGACAGCATGCACAAGACCTGTGCAAGCACAAGCCAGACAAAATCCCAGCATGGAGGGAGGAGGTAGGCACAAAGTCCCACTCCTATCTGAGATGCTATCAGCTGCTGTGGGAGGGAGTATCAGCTTTGTTCAGGAATGCAGAGCAGAGATTGCCCATGCTCTGGGAGATGTACCTACAGTCAGTAACTTTTAAAGTTGAGAGAAAAGACCCGATCCTCACTGTTTTCAGCACAGGATGGTGCATCATGCAAAATTGGGGATCCTGGAAATACTCATTGCAATGTTTTCATTTTGTAGCTCATTTGACAACCCAGGGCCAGACTAGACGGTGGACTTTCACAGCAGTTTACCCACTGAGAACTTTGAGAGACTTTGAGGTTTAGTGTACATAACCAGGAAGTTTTCTATTATGTGATAAACGGATCACAGAATTATCAAAATGTACTTCCTGTTATGCACCTCCTAATTTTGCTTGTGTGTGTGTGTGTGTGTGTGTGTGTGTGTGTGTGTGTGTGTGTGTGTGTGTAGCATCCTTGGCTGTCCTGGACTCACTTTATAAACCAGGATGGCCTCAAACTCTCAGAGATCTTCCTGCATCTGCCTCCGGAGGGTGGGGGAGTAAAGATATGCACCCCCACTCCCAGCTTTGCTTTCGGTTTTTAAGTAACATTTTTATTAACTCTTTGAGAATTTCATACAATGTCTTTGATCACACTCATGACCCTTGCCTCAACTCCTACCAGTTTGATCTCTACCAAACTTCATCCTCTCCCTTCCCTCTCTCTCCCTCTTTTTAAAACCTACCAAGTCAAATTTGTGTTGCCTAACTATTCTCCTGTATGGACTGCCCTGGAGTGTGAGCAATGTACCTAGGTTTACACCATTAAAGAAATATAACACTCCCTCTCCCATAACTCTCAATTGCCAGGAGCTCCTTGGCTAGGGGTGGGACTTTGTGCCCGATACCCAGCCCATGCTGGGATTTTTGCCTGCTCTGGTCTTGTATATGCTGTCACAATTGCTCTAAGTAAGATTATCTGTCCCCTTGCATTGGGAAAACGTTTTCCTTGAAGCCATCTATGTCTTTGGCTCTTATACTCTTTCCTCAAAGACCCCTGAGCTCTGGGGAGAAGACTGTTCCTTAGATGTCATATGTAGGTCTGAGTATCACGCAGCCTCTTATTCTCTTATGAAGACCAGTTGTGGATTACTGTATTACTTGCAATCTGCAGATGAGAGCTGACAGATGTACTAATCTATGGGTTCAGGAGATACTCCTTGTGCTCATCTGATGTCTACTGTTTGAGAATAAAAAGAATGTAAAATCACCATGCCCAAAGGGCCTGAAATGCCTTTTCAGGGACCTGCAAAGCAAGCTCTTCAAGTCTCTACCAAACCAGATCTAAATGGGTCATCTGACCATCAGTACTTTGTTTCATGATGAGATAAACATACAATTTTTTTTTTCAGTACAACAAATATGGGCTCATTTTCAGAGGAGAGACTAAGGAGTTTCCTGCTTAAAATTTGAGTTTTCAAACACTACAGTAAAAGCCTCACTTTAGGAAAGAGACAATGAGTGACCAGTTGGCAAAATTGACACCAAAGAGACCATTTAGAGATGGTCTCAACTGCTTTCCCCGGACCGTCCTAATAGGTGAGGTGGAAAGCTCATGAATGCCCTTTCTCTGTGTCACTGTGTTTATGTTTCTCACAGCTGTGGGATTTATTTATTTTTTGTGTGTGCTTAAAAATGCTAATCTTTTATTTAATCATGTATGACACAGCACTGAAAATCTGTCTCCATCCCTGACCCTCTGGGCTCTTCCCATTCTCCCTTCCTTCAGTCTTCCATTTTCTCACTGAGATGGGAAAATAATTACCAGTCCTCATTTTCAATAGGAAAGCAGCACAGCAAGAGAGCAACTCAGCAGAGACACCACTGTTCTCTGAAGCGGAGAATCTGAAAGCAAACACAGGCAATTTTCCAGCTGATGGCTACAAAACAAATTTATGCCTTGAATATCTAGATGTTCCAATAGGGGATAGTCATAGTCCTTATCTTTTTTTTAAGATGACACAGAAATATTTGGCTGAGCACCTTAATTTTGTAACTCTATGCTTCAATTACCAGAAATCCGTAAAGCTATTATGAGATAGAACCTATTCGGCAGCAATGATATTACCTGAATATAATTTCACCTTTCCTGAAATCAGGGAGCAAAGCAACAGACAGGGAAATGCTTTATTGGAAAGAACATTTTGTGGAAAGAATTAAGCACACAGTTAGGAGTTTGCACTTCTGGCTTTCTCTCTGTCGTGGAACTGAGAGGAGAGATAACTGTTGAAGTGAATTCATACCCTGTCAAGAGAGAAGGAAGACATCAATGAACAAGTGTGTCTGACGATCCCAAATGCAAACTGTAACTCGGACAAGTAATTCAGACCAGAAGAACTGCAAATACAACGGGTGTCGTTTGCCTTTTATGTGTATCAATCAAAGAATTGATTAAAGCAAATGTGTAACAAAGCACAGAATAAAAGTTAGAACTAAAAACTTGTCATTTTTAGAAGGGGGGTTGTGCCAGGTAATGATTTCCTAGCTGTCATACTAAAACTGAAAAAAGTTCAAAGGATACTAAATTTGGAATTTATCAGAATTAAAATATTTTATGCTTCAAAGGAAATAATCACGAATATAAAAGATAACAGGAAAAAATAAGCAAAGTGTGTGTGTGTGTGTGTGTGTGTGTGTGTGTGTGTGTGTGTGTTATGGCTATGTAAAGAACTCCTAAATTAAACTATAAAAACACAGATAATCTAACTTGTAAACTGACAGGGGATTGTGATATGAATTTCTTCAAGGAACATACATGAATGGCTGTAGAGACGAGATCTGAGTCTACAGGGGCTCAGTGGGAGGGATGACTGATGTTGGCAGTTAATGTACATGGGGTTCCTTTCTGATTGAGAAAAAAATTTAAATTAGTAAGGATGGAAGAATAACCCTGTTAATGTGCTCTAAATTTTACTCCTTAAAATGGTATTATTTGCATCTATAAACTATATTAAAGTATATTTCTTTAAAACGTGAATAGAGAATCTGGGTAAGAGAGAGTGGGAGTAGTCAGACAGCAAATTACATGAAGAAAACACTGACCACTCTTTTAACTTCTTGCTGTAGAGCCTGGATATTTTATTTAAGAAGACAGCTGGATACATTCTTCTGAACCTAATAGTTCCTCTACTGCAGTGGTTCTCACCCTGTGAGTCGTGACCCCTTTGGGGTTGAATGACCTCTTCACAGGGGTTGTCTAAGACGATTTTAAATATCAGCATTTACATTATGATTTATAACAGTAACAAAACTAGAGCTATGATGAGGGAGCAACAAAAGTAATTTTGTGGTTGGGGGTCACCACAACATGAGGGACATGAATGAAGGTCAAAGCATTAGGAAGGTTGAGAACCACTGTTGGCGTGGCTGTTCCCACACACTCTACTCTGCAGAGGTTTGGGTGGATCTACAGGGAAGCACGTGGCATTTGGAGCCTGCTGCAAGAGCTATGTGACAGCAGGGCGGTCCTTCTTTGACAACAGCAAAGATTCACACAGTTAGAAAACTCGGGACAGCAGTGACAGTCTGTCGTTTGCCACTGCCCTGACTGGTCTATGCAACTCCAGCTTCTTCACGGAAGTCTCTCAGTCTCAAGGTTTCCACCTTGGGAGCAGGGCACCATTGCCAGCATAGGCCAGGCTTGGACTCAGCCAGGCCTTCCGTTCTTCCTGGATTTTTATACTTGAAACTATAATGCTCCAAAATAAAAGGTAAAATAAAAGACGGGAGTTGATTTGCCCCGTTAGTACCAACTAAGAACATGGATCATCTGAGCATTTCTGACAGTGTTTTAATTGCTAAGGCACTTTCTCATGGCAGAAAACCATGTTCAGGATTCACCTGCGCTCTAAGAGGTACTGTATCTTTTTGTACTAAAAATAGACATTCTCACTTCACAAGGTCTATTCAGACCAACACAGGACATTATTCCACCACGCCAGTAGGAGGCTCTGTCTGTAGTATTTGCCATCCCTGTGATTTCCACTGTTGATCCAGATGTTACCTAACAATAGGAGCTGAAAGCCCATTTCATGCCCAAAATGCAATCTGTCATACTAGGGAGACTGAAATCCACACCTCAGTCAAACCTCTCAATGCTTAATGGCTCCTGGTATATTAACTAGGCTTGTTAACAAGTATAGTAGCACAGGAGCCTTGCTGAAAGTATCCTTCAAAAAGGTGTTCTTCACAAGAACCCTTGGACCGAGAGAATGTTTCTACCTCACCTCAAAATCCCTGATCCTCGGACAAAGGACAGAAAGTCCACATCACTTGCTTCCTGTTCCATAAAGTGACTAAATTAACTTAAAGTGGTGTGTGTATGTGTTTACATATATTCCTATGGCTAATTCCCATAAGTGCTTGTGCTCAACAAATAGTTGCTGCTTTTTTTTTTTTTTTTTATTAGTATCAAACAGCAGAGCAACAGTTTCTAATTATTGGGAAAGGTATTTGAATAGAGACAACCTGGGCGCTATCCTTCCCTCCCCCATCTGGCATTTTCTTGATGTCAGAATCCAAGCCGACACCAACAGGTCCCTGAATTACAGAATTTGGTGCCTACATCTGACCAACCTTGTAGAGAAGTTCACACGTTCAGACGTATAGAAGAAAAGCCACAAGAGGCGCGTGAAAGTGTGTTGTGGGGGCACTTGTGAGACTGCCATCTGGAATTAGCAAATCAACTATGACATGGTGAGGCTGTGAGTGGAATTGTACATGTGTCCAGTGTCATAGTAAGGTGGCTTCAGGCTTATTGGGGACAGCAGGGTCAGGAAAGGTTCTGGCCCTGAAAGCAAGATGTAAGCATTGAACAACAACAACAAAATTCCTGCATCTGCCAGCCTCTGAGGCAGAGTTGGAATTCAAGACAAAACATTGTCCAAAAAGCAGAGATGATTTCAAAGAGATACCAAACCAGATACAGACCTTGCGAATAAGAAAATATTAGGCTCCATGCAGGGTTGAGTCATTTATATTACCTTTCCTGGAAAGTCCTGAAAAGTTAGGCTACAAAGCACAGCCTCAGTGAAGTAGGCAAGGTTAGCTCAAGATTGACAGGACCATCATGGCAGATGGCTTAGGACTCAACCATTTGTGACACTGGGAGCAGGTTTAGTTTGGAGCATGCTGGTGAGCATTGAGCCAACCCCGGAAGGTGCTGGAGGCATGGGGTCGATCTCACACTGTACTCTGACCTCTGTGTGATGCTGACTGCCCCAGCCTAAATCGGGGTGGTGGTATCAGTTGGTCAGTTGGGCACTTGCATCATTTATAACCTCACCTCATTTTTTATAAGACTCAAGGTGGAAATCTGTATGATAATCAGCATGACTTTCGGTGCCTGGCAGTCTCTTCAGAGTTACTATTGAACTGAGGTCACATTAGGAAGTGTTTATGCAGGTGTCATTATGTTTATGCTGGAGGGAGATGTCATAAGAAACTGGGGTATGTGACACTTTAAAGGTGGGAATAGAGATATCTCTATTGAGAAGTCACAAACAAATGAGCTTCTAGATATAAGTTCTTGGATAGATCAATAGCCCTTCGTTTTGGCTTGTACACACTGAGGCCTAGCTGGTGGTATTCATGATTTTACACAGCTTACCAGCCCAAGGCGACACCATGGCTGCATGGGACAGATCTGCATCCCAGGGATGAATACACTAATCCCAGTCTTCAGAATCATAAATGAGATCATTGTAAGCTACAGTTTCCACAGACTCATCCACAACAATTTTATGCACCCAAACAGCATAGTCTGTACTGGAATGCCCGAGGTAAGTAGCCATGATGACTGATACCTTTGCAAACTGCTTTTTGGTGAATGTACCCACAGTCCTGAGTATTTTACAATATCGTTTCCAACCTTCACAACAACACTAGGACTTTGGCAGAATTTTTAGATAGAGTTTGTGAACAAATAAACCAAGGCTTTTAATCAATTCCTAAACAAACCATCCCTAGAACGTAGATCTCAAAGGAAACATGGGTATTCTATAAGTCTGCTGCAGTCGGATGCCTCACATGGTGGCCTTTCTCATCACCCTATGTATTCACGTGTTTGTCTTGAGGCAGAACACCTTGTCTGGGCAGTCTCTGTTATGTGCCAAATGGCCTTTTAATAAGTTTCCATCCTCCAGTTTCTGAGATCTCTGACAACAGAAAAACGAAAGTTAAACAGAAAAGTATAATTTGGGTGTGATGGTGCAAATATATAACATCAGCATGACAAAGGCTGAGGCAGGAGAATGACTTCAAGGCCAGCCTGGGCTGTATAATGGGTATCAGGCCAGAGCCAGGGCTACAATAGTAGGACCTTATCTCAAAAACCAAACAGAATAACAAACACACATTGCAACTCTCTGTGTATTATATTTGTGTATAAAAGAATCATAATTCTTACATGCATACACACATGTACTATAAAAATTATAAGTTTTGAAATTGCTGGACAAGAAAGATGTGAAGCTCTCATCAATTTTTTCAGCTCTCTGAAAGTAAGGCAAATGCAGTTTTCCAGGAGAATAGTTTCGGGAGTGATTGTTTAAGCTTAGGAAGGATTCCTTTCTTCTTTTGATCTTTCAGTGCAGGCAGGACACAGTACAGGAGAAACAGTCACAGCCCTTTGAACCACTTACTTCAAGAGGGATTTTAGAACTACTGGGCAAACCCACACATAAAAATCTAGTTAGCGTGCCTTTCATTTTCCAGACTAAAGGTCTACCTTGGGATACTGGGAATATTTACTGTTCTCTCGTTTGTAGATGTCCCTTCTTTGATTAGCAATGTTCAAGGCCAAGAGCTTTTTAAAAAAATTAACTTTTATTTTATGGGTATGGGTGTTTTGCCTGCACATTTTTGTTTATGTGTTCCACATGGATGCAGTGCTCACAGAAGCCAGAAGAGGGCATCGGATACCCGGAAACTTGAGTTGCAGACAGTTGTGAGCTGCCATTTCGATGATCAGAACTGAACCTGGGTCCTCTGTAAAAGCAGCCTGTGCTCTTAACCACAGAGCCATCTCTCCAGATAATTAACGGAGGTGGCTCAAGGTACTAGATATTGAAAGAGTTCTTTTAAAAACTAAAGGTAGAAAAAAAACCAAAATTTTATGATTTGGAGGGCTTTAAAAAAAAAAATCTCTACTGGGAAGACAACATAGATTCCTGAGTTCTCTTAGAAAACAGATGGGAAAGTCTGAGTTACTGCTTCCATAGTAAGGGCTCTCTCTGGGAGCCACTCAGAGCTGTCATCAGGAAGCCAGGGCATAATGGAACACTCCATTCCACAAAGGCAGCCACAAAAGATTTAACAATGTCTTGTGTCAAAGGTGAAGGGCTTCAATATCAGGGAGATGTTTTTTCTTGCTGTCAGGTTTACTACAAAGAATTTACCATGCTTTTGATATTTTTATGTAAAAGCATATTAAGACTCAGAAGTAGAAAATCAACCACACCTGAAATGCCTGGGAGATCTTTTTATCCCCAGCGAGAGGGAAGCTGGCATCCTGAAGAGAACTCCTCGGCCCCACCTCCACCCTCTGGTGCTTGTTCATCTCCTCACCTGCGTCAAATACATACTGCATTAAGCTATTTTCTATTACTATAACAAAATTTCTGAGGCTGGGTAATACACAAAGAATAAAGTTCTACTTGGTTGATGAGTCGTGGGGGGCACCGAAAATCTCGGATTGGATGATCTTATCTGTTGGTCTCTGGTGAGGGCATGGTGGCAGAAGGTATCATGAAAGTTGGAAAACTATCACACCATAAGACAGGAAGTTGGAGACTTTAAATGCTCCTGAGAACTTACTAAGAGAACAATACCATAATTCCTTCCAAGGTCCACCCTTTGATGAGGTCTGTCTCTGGACTACAGCTCTTAAAGACCCACAAATTCCGACATCACCGCACTGAGGCAGCTGTCCAACACATGAGCCCAGTAGGAGGGAGCAATTTAATGACATCTGACCTTAGCATGCATAGACAGAACAGGTAGAAAAATGTGTCCAGAAAATACGTCCTCTGAATGTACAAAGGCCGTGTTCTCACTGTGGGACCCAATCAAACTGCCCTCCACTTTGTCTTTCTCATGTGATGCTAGCATGTTAAAAATGAAGCAAATTTGTGTTCCAGGTTGTCCAAGAAGACAGATTATTCTCATAGCATAATAAAAGCATACAGCATTTCCCAAGCCATGTAAAAGGGATTTTTTTCCCCTAGAAAACAAACCTGAATGTAAGAGACAATGGCTGTCCTTTCTTCTTACAGCTTGGGGATATCACGTTTGATAAATGGCTTTAACCCATTTCTATACCCACATCTAGCTGTCTCTTGAGGCCTCCACGACAGAAAATGTGACGATGGCCACAGTTCATCAATCAGAGGTCAGTTTGTCTTTCCTCTGACTGATGTAAGTGGGTTTTCTCTGAAAACAAGGCCTTAGAACCGTGGAGAAAAACACAAGGGACTCCAGGAAGCCTGGTGGGTAGTCAACACTCCCCTCCGTACCTCCACACAAGGAGCATGGGGTTCCCTTCCTCAAAGAAAACAGTGAGTTCTTCTCGGGGCCCCAAATGTCATGCATGATCTGGGCCTTCACTCTTGTCCAGAAGACATTTGCCAAGTTTCTGGAGAAGCAAAATCAAATACAATAACTGTAATCACAACAACAGCAACCTCTTCAGACCAAGGTCTCCTGAACACATCAGAACATAGACTGCATTTCTGAGCATGAAAGCAAACCTTACCCTCAAGGCGTCTTTTCTCTGTAGATTCAAGCTGAAGTTAGAGAAATCAACAGCTTTGAGTCTAGGCCTGTCTCACTCAGGCCTGCCTGCCTCACAGAGGACAAAAATCTAACCCCACAAAGGGTCCAAAACCAATCTCATGGGTACTAAGGGATGAATGCATTATTAAAGAAATTTGCTGCAGTTAGATTTTTTTCCACCCGTAGAAGAAAGAATTGAAAACAATAACAATAAACTAAAAATGGAGGTGACATTCTTGAGGGACACTGGCCCGGTGTGAAGAGAATAGTTCAACATACATCCAAAAGGGCTTTGGGTGAGATTTTATGACCTAGCTGTACCGTAGCTTAGGTGTAGGTTGGATAAGACTCTGAAACAGAAAACCTCTTTTGAAATGAAAAGTCGGTTCATTTACCCATTGCATTTGGTTTTCTTTAAAACTCCTACCAGAAACTGTGACTCAGGTGAAGCATACTCTTCAGTCAGTGGTCTGAGAGGCAGTGGTCTCAGTCCTTTAAATCTAGAAACTTCCCTTGTCTCCCAGGAGCAGCTCATAAGCTGTCGCAGCAGATCAGTTTTGTTTGTGAGCAGCCAAAGCAAAAGAAATAAATGCTCAGGTCACTTCCCAGGAAATAGATGAAAATGAGTTTTCGGAGGATTGTTGTAGTTAGCAGCACCCGGTGACTCGCCGGCACCTTCTCTGAGGTCTTCCACGAGCCTAGCTCTGCGGCTAAGGAGAGAGGCCACAGCGATGGGCAGACCCGAGTGTCAACCTTGTGCTGTGTCGGCATGACAAGTAATATAATCTGCAGCACGGGGACACTGTGTTCAGTAAGCAGAGCAATATAGAGCGAGGCCGTGTAGTCTTGAAAATAGAGTTCACAAAACAAATTAGAGTGAGTCCTAAACTATTAACTGCTGCGACTTTGCTCTCTTCACTTCTCAATCTTCCTTTCTCTTATCTTTCTTCCTGACACCAAAAGATAGTTTCCTCATTGGTTCCTTGAAACAAACAAGCTGTGTTTGTAAGTTGACCCCACAGGGGAGCCTTGCCCAGCCCTGTTTTTGATCTCTCCCTCCTGGTTTTCCTCTAGACTCAGTCCTGCTCAGTCCTGAGGATGAGGAGACTCTCATCAGTTACTTATGTTCATCTTCTGAGTCTTGACTCCAACTGCCAAGACAGTCATAAAGACCCCCGTCTGCCTTCCAGGAAAACAGATAAACTTGGAAGCCTTCTCTGGGTTCATCTCCAGGACGTACCCAATGACAGAGTTCACCCTGAGAAGGTGGCCCCAAGACCTAATGTGGTCCACAGTGCTTTTGCCTCATGTGCCAGTTTCTAACACAGAAAATCAAGAGGCAGATTCTCCGCACTTTTTCTCCTTCTCTGATGTTTTCCAAGACCCAGTAGCATCCCACACGGGACGTTATCAGCTCACAGATGTGTAGAACAATGGAAACCCTTTATACATCTTTAACCAATTAGGTCTTCCATATCCAGTGACTTTAAATCTTAGGGTTTCTTTCTATCGTGAGGCATGGCGATTAAGAACATGTGTTTGGAAACCCAAGCTGGCCCCACAGTAAAGAAAATGAAATCACGGAAGGCAGAGTGAATTCTTCCACTGGGGTGGTCACAGCCACACCCCCCTCAGCTCTGAAATCATGTGTTAGGATGCTGGGCTCTTGGTCTCACATTCAGCATTGTGGATGAGTCTGTTAGAACCCGTTCCTCTTATCCCATGAATTCCTATCCTATGTGTTCTATTGATGCTTGCCCTCTAGATGAATTCTGCTTGATTTAAATGTATACGTCAAAAACAACCTCAAAATGTGGATGCCTCCATCTCTCTGGTTTATTCTTGTTTTAAGTTTGCATGTATTCCTCACTTTCTCAAAAACCTATTTTTATCTGATCTTACACAGTGTAGTTGCGATTTAACAGACAACATAAAGGGGGGATAGGGGTGCGGCTGAAGGTCTTGCTCTAGGTGTAACTACAGTAGGTAAGTGGGGACACAGTGCAGCAGGGACGCACTTCAAAATTTCATTTATCTCCTGTAGGAGAAAATAAGTAGCCATCACTGTACACCAGGCACTGTTCCAAGTACTTCATAAATATTAAGCCATTTAATCTTACTAATTTCATGAGAAGGTGCTATTAGCGTTTCCTCTAGGCTCTGCCCAAAGTTACCTAGGTACTCTTGCTATAAAAAGGACTGTTCAGTCTCTCTCTCTGTCTCTCTCTCTTCTCCTCTTCCTTTCTCTCTCTCTCTATGCCCTTCTTTGTCCCCCACCATTTTCTGCTCTATGCACTTTCCCAAGACCCCTTCCCCTCCTCCCAAATAAACTCCCTTTTATTTTTATTTGCCACATGGCTTGATTGTTCAAGGGGACACCTTGGCAGGGTCCGCAACCCCCCCGCCCAACACCACTGTTTTCTAACACAACAGATGCTATGATTGTCCCCATTTTATGGATGAGAAATTGAGGTAGAAAGAAATTAAGTAATTGCATAATTTGTACATAGCATAGCCTGGGCATATGCTCTTATTTAATTACTGCTTTCTGGTCTTGGTTTTTGTTGTTTATTTTTTATTTGAGAATCTCATATGTGAGTACACTGTATTTTCATTCTTCCTGTCCCTTCTCTCCAACTTTTCTTGTTCCCTATCTCAAACTCATGACCTCTTTCTACAATTATGCATGTGTCTGTGTGTCT
Organism: Uromys caudimaculatus; assembly: GCA_028551405.1. Classification (NCBI taxonomy): domain Eukaryota; kingdom Metazoa; phylum Chordata; class Mammalia; order Rodentia; family Muridae; genus Uromys; species Uromys caudimaculatus. Next base: position 5,853,681 of record CM052721.1, on the reverse strand, counting down.
ACATACATGCACACACATGCACACATTACCTACTGGGTCCAATGAGCGTAGCCCTCATTTGCATGTGTTAAGGGCTGATCCCTTAGAATGGGAGTCTCATCCCTAAATAAACGAAAGGAAGAAAGAAAGGACTGATTCCCTCTCCCTCGGCGTCCACTGACTGCCCTCAGCTCTTTGACTAAGGGTGGGGACTTGTGAGATCTTCTTCCCTCTGCGTTTGGGTGATAGTTGGTGTGATCTTTGCAGGTCTTGCACAGGCAGCCATGCTGTTGAAAGCCTATGGGAGCAGCATCACATTCCTTTCCAGAAGGCACTTTCACACAACAGTCAAGCAGATCCTCCAGCCCAACCTCCCTGCTTAATTTATTTTTATTGTAAAAATAAGTTTTTATTGGATATTTACTTTATTTACATTTCAAATGTTTTCCCCTTTCCAGATCTCCCCTTTGGGAAACCCCTGACCATTGCCCCACCCCCTGCCTCTATGAGGGTGTTCCCCCACCCACCCACCCACCCACTCCTGTCTTCCCTCCCTAGCATTCCCCTACACTGGGGCATTGAATACCCTCAGGCCCAAGGGCCTCTCCTCCCACTGATGGCCAACAAGGCTCTCCTTTACCACATATGTGGCCAGTACCATGGGTCCCTCCACTGTATTCTTTGGTTGGTGGTCCAGTCTCCAGGAGCTC
>CM052721.1:5816944-5852492 GCA_028551405.1 Uromys caudimaculatus | reverse complement strand
TGGTCCCCCACCTGTGGTCTGAGGAATGTAATTAGCCTCTTCCTTCCAGAAGGGAGAGGAGCCCACAAGCTCTGTGACCTTTCTCTTCTAGGAGGGGAGGGGTCTGGTGGAATTTTCCAAAGGCCCTAAACTGACCTCTTCATTTGCAAGACGTAGGCAGATGTTCATTCTCAAGCTATACTCTGATCCTCTATGGGAGAGTGAGATGGCTATAAACCAGCAACAAGACCAGCTGGGATGGTCTTTTTGTAAGGAGCATAGCTGAACTCCTCAAGATAACAGTTGATTGGCTGTGAGGACCGTCACTCATGTCATTGTCTCAGATTTGAGTCCTCCACCAGCCAAGGCAAGTGTTTCCCTGGGAACCTTATGTGTATGTCTGGGGCAGGGGGGGAGAAGGCGGAGGGGGATGGGGTGGGGAGTAAGGTCTGTGTATCTCCAGTTAGAGCCAACCTCCTGGGAGGCAGGAGGAAAGCTAAAGGTTAAGTGTTTTTTCTGGTCACATCTCTGTCAGGCAAGAAAGTGTAAACTTCCAGGTTAGTCAACTAACCTGGATCTCTGTGAGCAATCAGAGACTGAGCCACTAACCCTCCTCACAGTGACTTCTGGCTACCTTGTTGGAAAGAGTCAACTTGACATACTACGTTAATTTCATCCATTAATCTTCTATCACAAATCCATTCCATCTTCTTTCTACCCTTAGGGCTGGTGGACATCACTCAGCAAACATCCTTATATACTCACGATCATGAACTTTCTTCTAGTAAAATATTCTGTTGGGGAGTCTATACTTATTCTAAGTGGTGAGATGAGACGGGACTTTAACGGAAACACTCCTACCAGCAGAGCATCCCAGAAGGTAAGCCTTCCCTCTTATCTCAACGTATGGCTGGGTTCTAGATAATCTGGCTGCTTCCCTGGGAGGCTATCACCAGCTGTTTCCTCTTTATTTTCAATGAATGGAAATCACAGCTAACAAGAGCAAGAAAATTCCAGATTGGCAAGAGTTTTGGAGAACCTCTTTCCTCCTCGATAGATGCTCGGGATATCACAATGGGACGCTTTGTGTGAATGGGCCAAGTTCATTTGGCACCTCTGTCCCAGAGAATATGTGCAGACTGTGACTGGTTTCCAGGGAAGCCTCTGCCCACATGTGCTGTGTGGCTTCCTCATTGGCGTTTGGCAAGAGGGGGCTGGTTCTTCCTGAGGAGCTGGACGCTTTGACAGCTGAAACTTGTGTGCAAGGAAAATCAACCCTGCACCTTGGCATCCTGCTTGGATACTTGAGAGATGTCTCTGGAGCTGAAACTGTAAGGTAAGCAGAGCTCAGCCACAACTCTTCAACTCTGAAACAGTGTGAAGCAACAGGTTTTGTGTTTTGTTTTGCTTTGCTTCGTGGGAAACTTTTGCTTAGCCTCCTGTCTTATAACAGCTCATTGTCCAATGTGCTCACATAGCTTTGATTTAAAACAGAAGGACTTTTAAAAAGCCACTGCTTTTGAAATAAAGTTTTCTGTGACAAAATGGGCACACAGAGCTGTTGCAGTTTTGGCATGTCTGGAGGCATGCACAGAATGCAGGCTGAAATTTCTCTCTGCTCGCAGCCAGTGTGATCCATTCACTTTAAAAGGGATCAAGTTATCTCTGCCACGTGGGATTGGGTCCAGAACAGGTGAGAAACCCTGAGGAATTGGGACCAAACCTCACTCCAGTCTCTAAGTCTTTTTGCTTTATAGACGTGGCAAGGGGGTTAGACTCTGCTGCCTCAGTGGACGCTGCTCTTCTCAGTGTGGGAGATCTGCTGGGGTGAGTGCTGGCTCCTGCAGGCCAGTTCCCTGGGATTGTGTCAAATTAAATCAGAAAGTTGGGAGTTGTCAGAGTGCAGTTTAAAGGCCAGGGGTTTGTCCAACATGAACTGCCATAGAGTAAGCTCAAATGCATATAAGGTAATCACTTGCCCAATGTTAACAAAATCCAGTCATTTCGGTGGAAGTTCCAGGAATGTTTAATGGTTTTGTTCATGTTTAATCTGGCTCAATGCTTGTCACTAGGTCGTCTACAGAGGGTATATCTGTGCAGTATTTTTCTGTATGTTAGGTGTTGAATCATCTTTCTCTTCTCTAGATGTCTTACAAAGCAGAATTTAATCAAGCTGACTGTGTTAATTCTGTGTCCGCACAATTCCTTCTCTCCTATCTGGCCTTTTCAGATACAAAAGGAGTAAATGAACTGTGGTCATTGTGAACTCTCCCTTTGATCTCTACTCCTGACTCTGAAAGCCCTCCCCCTGTGACGCCCCCCTATCTGCATCCTTCTCTCCCTTCACACAAATCACAGTCTTGCCCAACGTTGTCTTTCTCCCCTGCACCAGTGGTTTACAGTCACATATAAGTTCCTAGTACATACTCCTCCAGAGGGGTTACCTCCTGTGTGGAAGCTAAGAGCAAGCCTCGGTGGCTGTCCTATCTAAATTCTGAAGGTGTCATTGTGGGGAGGATTTAGCCTCATTTTCTTCTCCCCGGGCTTTTCCCTTACAGGGCCAAGATGCCTCACATGTCCAGGGTGTGCCTGGGGACTCCTGCACTTTATTATTGTATTTTTAACACAAACAAAGAAAAGAGACACTTTTTACCCCACACCCAAGTCAAGAATGTGGAGTCACTGAAGTTGAGAGGGAGGTCTCCTGAGGTTCTTTCTTTCTTTCTCACTGTGATTTTTAATAGCTAAACACTCACTTCTGTAATGGTGTCTAAGGAGCGCAAACTGCTGGCTTTTTGCAGCCAAAAACCCAGGTTGGAGACTATCAAGGCTTAGCATCCCAACGTTCCGTTGTTATTTTTAACTTGACAATGTTCCCACACATCTGCAACCTAAATACCCCATATGTTAGGATAAATATTTAAGAAACATGTTCACTTTGTTAATCAGGGCCACTGTCAGTAATGTCTTGTCATAATGAAACGAAAGTAGGGGGACAAGACATGTCTACATCAGTTCAGGAAAAAAATTGCCTGATCAAGGAGCACATTTTAAAAAGCCAAGACTTCTCTATTTTATCAAAAATGGCCTCTCCGCCTCTCCTCTTTGGAAGAGCATGAGTACCTTATGCTCTTAGGTTGCTCATGTCCTGTCCCTGGACTGTGTCCAGAGGCCGATTTCTCTGCATGGGAAAGCATGGGGGACAGTCTCCAAGACGAAGACCAGGATACTAGTTAAACACTGGGTACAAGAATTCCCTGACGTGGAACTGGAGACATGGCTCAGTGGTAAGAACATTACCTGCTCTTGCAGAAGACCCCAGTTCTGTTTCCAGCACCCAAATGGTAGGGCACAACCACGCTTAGCTCTACTTTCAGAGGATTTGATGTTATCTTCTGACTCTTTGGCACCAGGCACTACCGGTGCAGAGACACACCTGTGGGCAAAACACAAACATACATAAAATACAAATACATACATACATACATACATACATACATACATACATACATACGAATCACTCTTAAAGATGTTTGCATCTTGGCCATATTATTTTTCTTTTAGTGAGATGAACAAAAGGCTGAAAAGATAGCTAACTTTAACTACCAGGATGCCTCAACCATCTGACGAATTCTTCAACCATTCTCTAAGTTTTTACTTCGATGACATGGGCATAAGAGTCTTTGAGAACTAACACTGAGAAATCTGGCTTCATTTTAAGCATGCTCTGGGCATCTGAGAACTATTCCCTAAAGCAGATCCTTTATAGACAAGACAGGAGATGGGTGAAATGTTCTGTCCTACTTAATACATGTGAGACAGAGTCATGAAGGAACGGGACTTACCACCTTGAGCCAGGAGGGCTCACACTGAGCTTCTGAGCACTTCCGGTCCTCCAACGGTTATCAGCAGCACTAACCCAGCAATCAATTGATCTTTACAACCCATGACCTAGACACTAGTAAAATGGGTCAAGGCAAAGGAATAGCACCGGGAACCCTGTAGGAAGGGAGAATGGCAGATGTGGGTAGCATTATTGAGTATGTAGCAATGCCAGACACTGTAGAAACTGAGCGATTTCCTTGAAATTCAGTCAGTGAGAACTCTTGGAGTCAAATGCCTTTGTCTTTAAGTAGGATAGTGTTCCCTATTGGTATCTTTAGACAGTCTCCAAAGAATGGATGCACATGTTTAATTTCCTCAAATTGGCAGTGCCTAGATCATTAAAGGGATGGATTGTAGACTATTGAAAGAGATGCCAGAGGGACCCTAGAATACAGCACAGACTCACTAAGAAAGACGTTGCCACAATACTCACTGCTTCTTAGTTTCTTTGCTTCAGGGTGTGTGGTGTGTGTGTGTGTGTGTGTGTGTGTGTGTGTGTGTGTGTGTGTGTATGTGTGTGTGGTGTTTGTTTGTTCGACTGTTTGTTTTTATCATTAGTGTGTTATAAGCCTGGGAGATAGAGAACACATTACTTAGCCCCAAAGCCAATCCTCAACATAAAACATTAGCTGAAGATAAATATCTTCTACCAGGTCAAAGTATGTGGGATAAAACATGGGCCGCTTTGAAACACCCTCTTTCAATATTATTTAATAATTCTGAGAACTTTTTCATCATTTACTCTAGTATGCACCTCTTAACTCATCTGCAGTTACTTTCCCCTGTACTGTGAAAAGTGTGGGGGCTTCAGAACTTCTTTAGGGACCAATTACTGGAAATGAGTTCAGGGGTTCAACTCTCCAGTGACTTACACATCAGCCAGCTTTGGCAATTCGTGATCATTAGGAGGAAATAATACCTATAAGCAGAAAGGAGGAAAATCACACCACATTTCCCTAAGTGGAGCACGTGAGTGTGGATGGGGTTTCCCATAGGCTTCTCCGAGGACTTCATGTGACCACTTCCCTACCTCCTGGCACTTGGGTGTTCGTGTATTTCCAAATGATCTCTTGGTGGTTAGGCATTTGCCTTCTTCTGAATTAATGAACATTTAGGTTATTTTGATTATTCTGAATTATAAGCAATACTCAATAAAGAGTATCTGGCTAGAAATGAATTAGAGATAACAAAAGCAGGAGCTAGATATGGCTCAGTAGTCAAGAACACCCGTGTGGTGGCTCACAAATCACCTATAATTCCAGTTCCAGGGTTATGGATACACTCTTCTTGCCTCCACTGGCAGTGTGCATGTGCATGCAGGCAAAATACTGATGCAAATAAATCTTTTTAAATCAGGGTTAGGGTTCAAAGAAAAGCAAGCATAATAGTGCCAAATTGTTAATCATTCTCTAGTATTATACCAAAATATGGCAACCTTTAAAAGATACTAAATGGCATCAGCCATTTTAAACCAGATGATGATGATTATTTTTATTATAATATAAATAACAATAATAATTATTATTAGCTAAAATTTCTTTTATTAAAATAATTCTGGCCAAATTAGTAGAAGACAGTAATTTAGGGAAATGCAATAGCCACTATACTTTTGAACTTCTGTAGCACATTAGCACCATTCTGGTATTATTGGGTTAGGGTTAGGGTTAGGGTTAGGGTTAGGGTTAGGGTTAGGGTTAGGGTTAGGGTTAGGGTTAGGGTTAGGGTTTACGGTTAGGGTTTAGGGTTAGGGTTAGGGGGTTAGCGGTTAGGGTTAGGGTTAGGGTAGGGTTAGGGTTAGGGTAGGGTTAGGGTTAGGGTTAGGGTCAGTACATTCAGAAGGTGCAAATAGCAACTTGGGAGAGGTGACGTGCCTTGTAACAAAATTCTGTTTTTAATTCTTCTTTAAGATGTAAATCTATCAGTGCCTTGGATATATATGTTTAATAAATACCCAGAGATAAAATTTTTTTTAAAAATACATCCATTTGTGACCAAGATGAAAGTCCAGACAGATTGTAACAGCTATCTCAACATGGTGTAACAGTGAAAAAGGTTGTTTACTGCAGCCCATAAGTAGAAAAACAGCTGTTCAGAATGCCTCAATGAAGTTCAAGCCATTGGTGGCGATGTTGTCAGAAACACAGCAACAGAGTATTGGTTGGGATATACTGCATGTCAGAACTCACGCCAAGGAAAGCTATGCCGCGACCCCAGACCCAAGTTGTGTTTTATTGCTCCAAAGAACGCATGCAAGCTGCGGTTTTCCTCGGAACACTGAAACCTAAATATTTTCCAACCCAGATGAGGTCTCACACCGGAAGTTCTTTTGACTAAGTATTGCTAAGGCATCTGTGGGTAAATACAACCACAGTATGAGTCGGCCTGCCAGGGCAGGAGTAATCTTTGAATCTCTACACATGCAAAGAACAGCGATTAGATTTTGTAACAAGGAATGGTTAGCAAGTCAGGACTATTCAGGGAAAGGACCATATGAAAAATAGTCTTCATACTATGGCAAAGAGCATGGGCAAGATTCCAGATGGGGTAAAAGCTGTAGGCTGGGCATGTCAGAGGCCCAGTGGCACTCCCAGAGATGCTGTGCTTCACAACAGCTGAGCCCAGGCAGCAGCAGAAGCTGAAGACACTGTAAGCCCCAGCTGCTGTGGATTAAAGACTCTGGAGGGAATAGAAGCCACTCTCTAAGGCTTGTCCTGCTGCTGGCACTGTTGACTCTCTGCGCAGAAGTGTCTGTGTTCCCCTTCGGTTTATTTCTACAAGGGTTTGTTCACTTCCTGCATCTGTGCACCTTTTACCGACCTTCATCTGCTGGCTACTGGCTGGAGACTGCTGCTGGCTTCCTCTGATTACTGGAGCAGTGGGATTTCCACTGTTGCTTATATGAAGTAACCAGAGAATGGTGGTGCCTAATTGTGGCTTAGCACGAGCACATGTGAATATTCATGCCCTGGAACTCACTTGTCTGTTTGGCTTTTTAGCTTTTCTCGGGCCATTTCCCCCTGGGTACAAATGAAGATGCCTAGGTGTTCATAAGGATTAAACAATATATGATAAGCTACATGAAAAAGTCCTGGGATGGCCAGCGGAAACATCTGTTACCGGTGTGACTGGTTTTAACTATCTTCTCTCCCAAGACTCTCTGCTCACTAAACTGAGTGAACACCGATTTGAAAGAGAACATGACCTTTATGGCTAAATGCAATTACAAAATACTACCATTCAGAAGAAAGAATAAGAACCATTGTGAGCATCATCTTTCACCCACAGTCCCAGCAAACATGGTCATCAGTGTCTCTCTGGAACCGTGTACCATGGGCATACCGACACCTTCTACTACAGGAGAGCCCAGGCGTATCCTCTGAAGCTCTGTCCCACCTTTGAGCTTTTAAGAGAGTAGCAAAACAAGCACTTGTCCAAAATGCAATGCAGCCTGGACACTTTCCAACTCTCAGTAACCCCACCCATGTTCACCCTCAACGCCCACCACCAGATTCCCTATGAAGTGAGTCCAGGACAGCCTCCTTTGGCCTATGAATACTTCAGTTTGTGTTCTGAATAAAAATCCTCAGGACTTGATTCTAGCACTTCCATTTTTCCTAACGAATCTTTTTTTTTTTTTTTTTTTTAAATGGAGAATAAAAGCAATTCAGTTCAAAGTATTTCAGAGTAACAATAACTTAGTATCTGTTTAGTGGAATAATTTTGTACTGGATCATAAGAAAACGTTTTTTTTTTTTTTAAAGCTAATTTAGTTTTCAGCTTCTTTTCTTGTTTTCATATCTGGGATCAAGGGGTACCTTACAACAAGCCAATGATGTTTAAAGGATAATATTATTTTTCCTGCCTGATAGCACATCTCACAGAAGATGGTGCCTTAGGAATCTAACAACGATTGGATGATAAGTCAATACAGCTCTGAAACTACCTCCCTAAATGTTTATTTGCACATTTTCTTATACACATCCTCACAAACAACAAAGAGAAATACATTCAAAGTAAACAGTGTAAAAGTCCTAAGAAAGTAAATTTTTACTCAGCATCTCTGGTACAGCCTGGGGACCCTGGCAAAGGGATCAAATCTGCACAGGAGATTTAGCCCTGGAGGTACATACAGAGCTTGTCCAGTGTGGAATAGGAAGTCTGAATTGTCAGGGTCAAGCTTGCTCGCTCTGTCTCTCTGTCTCTCTGTCTCTCTCTCTGTCTCTCTGTCTCTGTGTGTGTGTCTCTCTCTGTCTCTTCCTCTCTCTCTCTGTCTCTCTATCTCTGTCTCTCTGTCTTTCTCCCTCTCCCTCTCTCTGTCTCTGTCTCTGTGTGTCTCTCTGTGTCTCTCTCTGTCTCTCTTTGTCTCTCTCTTTCTCTCTCTCTGTCTCTCCCTCTCCCTCCCTTCCTCCACCCCCCCCCCGCCCACCCCATTACCACAGATGTCCTCTTGTATCCTCATAGCTTGCTAATCGGATATAGACAGCAGAGATTCCAAGGCTTAGTGAGTGTAACAAGAGAGGAACAGAGGAGGTGAAGTGGCCTCAGAGCTCTGGAACACACAAGATTTAGCGACACGGAAACAGCTGGAGATTTGCTGTGACCATGAGGCTTTTGTGTTAGATAGTTTGACAGGCAAATACAGCCGTGGATGTTTTAGAACTGCATGGTGAGGAGGAAAATTTAAAGTCTGGTGTGACAGGGGACTGGCGACTAGCTTGTGGTTTATGAAAAATCAGCTGATAATTCCCCAAGCCCCATTGTCCTGAGATTTAAAGAGAACTAGCCAATGAGCTCACTGGATGTATTTGAGACAGAGCAGGGATTTCTCAGCTCTCCTTGTCTCCAGAACCTGGAACAGCTTCTGACATTGGTCAGTGCTCTGAAGACACTGAATGCATGGATGAATTCTAGCTCTCAACCAGAGACTCGTTCAGAGAGGGGAATCGTTTACTCCCATTAAGAACAAATGACCTAAGAATGTTCACTCAACACGATGTATACCAAGCAGACGTTTCTCACATATGTGATTGATGGAACACTTTTCAAATAGGCTCTGGTTTTACTGTGGTTAACATCACATTTGAAAACCACATAGCACCTTGTGAGATTCCATGGCAATAAGAACAAACATTGTACAATTCCTTGGGCCAAGACTCTTGAATAATTGAGTGATTTAATCTTTGTACATATATAGGCTATTAATGCTTTAACTGCTTTTATTTTATGTATATGTAGAATCAGGTAAAGGAAGACGTTGGGATGGCATAGCATTTACACCCAAGCATCTAGCAATAGATAGCTCTGAACCACCAAGCTGTGTCATATTACCAAGAGTCTCCTTTCTACCTCAGAGTAGTCATGCCTAAGATAAGATTATGCCTGAGGTCACTTCCCACCTCTAACCACTGCAATTCTATAAGTGCATTCTGCCCCATTTATTAGTAATATTAAGATAGGAGTTCAAAATGACCCATTTGTCCTTCTACTGTGATTCATGGGGGCAACCTGTAAATCCCACTCCCTCCATTTAGGGTTAGAAGCCAAGGAATGCAGTCCCCAGGGATTTTTCCTTCAGTCCTAGGTCATGGGTGTTCCCATCTTGCCACATCGCCTGGGTCTATTAGAGCTGCAGCCTCTCTTAATTCAGAGGCAGGTCAGAGGTCATATTCTGCCTCGGTTGGTTGTAGGTTCCTGTGGTCAATCACACAGAGACACTTTATAACCCAGTAGCTTGGGCTTAACCAGCCAAGTGACATGATTTATGACCTTACCTCTTGGGAATATCATTAAGCAAAATCGTGACACCCAGGAGGGCCCTGAAGAGAGTTGGAACTTGGGATTCCTTTTCCTTTGGGAACTTGGGATTCCTTTCCTTCCGTTGAGATGGTTCCCTTTCCTCCCATCTCAACGGAAGCCCTTTCTCAATGAAGGCCTCTTGACAGCCTTGGAGCTTTCAGCTGGTTAAACAACATAGTGAGCCTCCTTACAGAAAGAAAGATAGCAACACCCAAACAAAGAAGCATTTCATCCTGTAAGAGAAAATGGCGTCCCAGTAGTAATTGCTCCATGGCCCGATACTCTCTTATTTCCAGAACTGCCTTTCCATTGCAGTTCACCAAAGCGACTGGCATCAGAAGGGTCTGGTGGGAGTAAATATCATATCCGATTACCTGCTGGTCAAAAGGGATAACGCACATGGCCAGAGAGAAATTCTGCACCAAGAAAATGCAGAATTAATGTTCTGTCTCAACAGTAGCAAGATTATTAGTACAAGATTATTAGTTTTCCTCTCAGTTTGATTGCTTCCTGCAAATTTTGTAGGATTAACTCAAGAAGTGTGTGTGTGTGTGTGAGAGAGAGAGAGAGAGAGAGAGAGAGAGAGAGAGAGAGAGAAGTAAGTTCATGTGGAGATCAGAGGTCAATCTCACGTGCCATTCTTTGTGAGAGACTTCCACTTTTTCTCAACTCAGGGTTTGCACTAGCTAGGTATTTGGGTAATGCCAGCCTGTCTCTGTCTCCCCAGGACTGAGCTTTCAAACACGTGCAGTCACTCCTGGCCTTGCACGTGGATTCTATGGATTAAACTCAGTTCATCATGCATGCACAGCAAGCGCTTTACCAAGCAAGCTGTCTCCCTTGTCCTAAGCTAATACTCCTTCACATGACTTGGTAATATACTTCTTCAGCATATGAAGACTGTCACAGAACTGTTTCCTACAGATTTATATAAATTAGGGTCTGGAGCAAGAGTTCAGTGGTTAAGAGCATGCAATGCTCTTCCAGAGGAGCCAGTTCGAATCCCAGTATTGACACCTGACAGCTCACAACTGCCAGTAAGTCCTCTTGAGTGGATCCAGCTCCTCTGATCTCTGCAGGCCCCTCCACTCACATACCCGTATCTATTCACAAACACAATACACATAATTTAAAACAATAAAAGCAAATATTTTTCTTAATGTTTTATGAGTTGCATAAAATGCAAGGGTATGAGATATATCCACTTCCACCCATTAAGGCAGGACCAGCTACAACATGACCAAGAACCTACCGAACGTAAGAAGTAGGAGCTACCTTTGAATAATCTGAGTTTTATTGTTGGATGCTTCCTGGATAGATTCCTGACCTTGCAATGCTGGCCGGAAAGCCAGCGTCAGCCTTTATCCTCACCACTGTGACACTGACCACATAGTTTATAAAAGGTTTATTATACACTGCTCCACTATATCCTTTGTGTCAGGATAAGTTGAGTGAGAAAGAGGTAATAACTCATTTTGAAATTTGGTAACTGTCCTAGTTTGCATCTCTGTTTCTGTCCTAGAACACTGATCAACAATAACTTATTTGGCTTCTGTGTTACAATTAGTCCATCATTGAGGTAAGCTAAGGCATGAATTCAAGGCAGGAGCTGGAAGCAGAAACCATAGAGGAATGCTATTTACTGGCCTGCTTCTTTGGACTCCCTTTGCTAGCATTCTTATATAACCAGGTCCACCTGCCTAGAGGATGATGCTACCCACAGTGAGCAGGGCCCTCCTACATCAATTAGAAATCAAGAAAATGCACCCACAGACATGCGCACCAGCTAATCCAATAAAGGCAATTTGCTCAGCCAAGATTCCCTCCTTCCAGATGTGTCAAGTTGACAACCAACATTAGACATCACAGTACCTGACGTTCAAAGTGGACCACTAACCCCAGCTGAGGCAAGGACATGAGTTGAGCCAGGTCTGAAACTCAGTGAGAGGACTTCAGGGCACTGAAGAACACCGCTAAGTTTACCACGTTCCACAATCTGTGAATTCACTGACTCCACAGAGAGCTCCATGTTTTTTCAGAGGTAGCCTCAAATGCAAATTACTATCCATGCAGAGACCACATCATCGATTTGCTCAGCAACTGAGACCACACTGAACGCTACTAAATATCAGTGTGGTATCTGACGTGATTTTCACTTGTGGACTCATTCATGTATTGATTTATTAGATGTCCAAGTTACTTTTTGGAACACTGAAGAGTCAATGTAAAGGGTATCTTTCCGATACTAGAAAATGAAGCCAACATATAAGAGGAGTCAAAAAAGGAAGAGATCACTCATACCTCCAAAGGCCAGGGCCAGAATGGCCACCCAGGAAAGAAACTAAGAATGTCTTAATTTGAGCGTCTGAAAGTTACGTATAAAGTCATGATTTACTATGGGTTTATGCACCATTCAAAATCATTAAAATATTTTGTGACTGAGTTACCTCACTCAGGATGATATTTTCAAGTTCCATCCATTTGCCTGCAAATTTCATTAAATCATTGTTTTTAATAGCTGAGTAGTACTCCATTGTATAAATGTACCACATTTTCTGTATCCATTCCTCTGCTGAGGGACATCTGGGTTGTTTCCAGCTTCTGGCTATTATGAATATGGCTGCTATGAACATAGTGGAGCATGTGTCTTTATTATATGTTGGAACATCTTCTGGGAATATGCCCAGGAGTGGTATAGCTGGGTCCTCAGGTAGTATTATGTCCATTTTTCTGAGGGTCCACCAAACTGATTTCCAGAGTGGTTGTACCAGCTTGCAATCCTACCAACAATGGAGGAGTGTTCCTCTTTCTCCATATCCTCTCCAGCATCTGCTGTCACCTGAGTTTTTGATCTTAGCCATTCTGACTGGTGTGAGGTGGAATCTCAGACTTGTTTTGATTTGCATTTCCCTGATGACTAAGGATGTTGAGCATTTCTTTAGGTGCGTCTCAGCCCTGCGAATTTCCTCAGTTGAGAATTCTCTGTTTAGCTCTGTTCCCCATTTTTTGATAGGGTTATTTGGTTTTCTAGAGTCTAACTTCTTGAGTTCTTTGTATATGTACTCACTGATAAGTGGATATTAGCCTGAAAGTTCGGAATACCCAAGTTTCACTTTACAGTAACCACTGAACTCGAGAGTGAGGTCCCAGATGGAGGAGTTGGAGAAGGGACTGAAGGAGCCATCAGGAGGAGGAGAGGCCCCAGTAAAGGGGAATGTCAAGGTGGGAATATGGGAGTGGATGGGTGGGTGGGCGGGACGTGGAAGTCCCTCATAGAGGTGGGGGAGGGGGAGGGGATAGGTGGTTTCCAAAGAGGAGACCTAGAAAGGGGGGAAACATTGGAAATGTAAATAAGGTATCAAAAAATAATAAAAAAAAACATTAAAATCTGACTGGTATACATTGGCCTCTTAGGTGGTATAGTAGAATTTGTCCCCCCAAAGTAATACTAGTAATATAAGTATTATTCATTCTTTTTAAACTTATACACGTATTTATTTGTAGGAGGGTGGGGTGGGTGAGGGTGAGACAGGGCAGGAGGAATGAGAGCTCACGCCACAGCAAGCCTGTGAGTGTCAGAGGACAACCTGAAGCATCCATTTCATTCTTTCCACCATGAGAGCTCTAGGGATCAAGTTCTAGTCAGTCAGGCTTGGCAGCAGGTGCCTTTACCTGCTGAGCCACCTCACCAGGACAAAATTATCCGTTCTTTCAACTTGGATTTCAGTTGCATGATATTTAGTTAGAGTTTTGGTTAATGTGATTTTTTTTAAAAAAAAAAATTACCTTTTTAACTAATTGTTTATTTCCATCTACTAGAGAATAACTTCCAATTTGTGCTAACCTCTCACTAACAATTACATTATGAATTTAGGGAGACTTCAAGGATTAGATTGCTTCATCTCATTAAAACCAATTAAAAGAAAAAGAAAGGATCCTTTGGTTATGTTGAATTTCTAAAGTATTCAGAATGGTAAAGTGCTACACAGCCATGGATATCCCTGGTTCCCAGCGTTGATCTAGGGTGTGGAATAAGGCAAATCAGAGTCAGTCAGCAGTATAGCTTACCAAGGACCCCAGGACCAGTGCTGGGGAGGCGAGACAAAGAGCAGCAAAATGTGAGGCCTAAGTATTGCTCTTTATCTCCATCCCATTAGTCAGCTACTAAACACTTACCAGAAGGCAAAAACCAGGCTGACCATATTTTTTAAATGACCTACTTCTTACTCACCAAGGACACAACACAAAATAACTCAGAGCACTGAAACCATGCCTGAATTACTCACAAAAAATTCACCTGTTGTAATTTTTCAATAAATTAATTCTGATCGTTAAAGACCTTACTATATTGGATTTTTTGAGACTTGAATCACATTGATAAAATGCAACTTTTTGATATGTATAACTTAGTGGTTCTATCTAGTTCAGTCCCCCAGTGTGAAGTCATCGCCAGTAGCCTTTACCCCACCTCAAAAAGAAATGCCAGCAGAACGTCTAACTGCCCTCCAAGTACGTATCCATATAGCTACAGATAAACATAGCTGCCACCACTCACAACTAACCAAAATGCAGAGGACAGGTGACAGTGGAGTGCTCAGTCCCAACTGGTACATCTGTAATGTAACCCTACACCTAAGGCTCTGGGTGAAAGGCAGAGGAGTGGACAAAGGAAAAATAGTAAGAGCCAGGGTGCCTGCTGCTAGACTGACTGTCTTCTAGATATGACACATGCTCAAGACTCATGGCTGCCTACACAAGACCTGCATAATGACAACATTACAGGTCATGCCAGTGCAGATAGGGGAAATGCCACCAGGCCCTTCCCTTAGATAAAGGATTAAGGGCACTCAGTGGCTGTTGAGAGAATTAGTTTGTACAGGGACAAACCTCTCAATAGGTATCCAATCCTAAATACTCAGGCCTGAACGCATGCACATAGACAGCACTAAGTCGGATTCGCAGGCTGTGTGTACAGCAGCGATTGTCGTGGAAGAAGAGGTCATGATATGGGAGGAGTTGGACAGGGAGAAGGAAGGAGAAAATGGTGCGAATACAATATGAAATCCTCAAAAAATTTAAAATTTTAAATAATAAAAAAGAAATGCGACAGCCATTTGCAGTTATTCTTCATTCTCTTATTCTGGAAACAGCTATCATAGCTACTTACTGTCACTGTGGGTGTGTTCAAAATTAACCAAATTATACAACACGAGGCCTTTGTGTCTGGCTGCTAAATAATTGTATTTAGGTTTCATTGCATAGCATGTAATCTACAACTTGATTCCTTGGATAACAATTGTTTTCTAAAAAGTATACATATACACACATAAAAATATGTGTGAACACACACACAACACACACACACACACACACACACACACACACACCACCTATCGTATTAATATTTTTCTGTTGCTGCAAAATACACCACAATCAATAACTTGCAGAGGTAAGGGTTTAGTGTGGATTACAGGTTATCATCCTTTATCAAAGAAAGCCAAAGCATAAACTCAAGGCAGGAGCTTGAAACAGAGACCGCAGAGGGATGCTGCTTACTGGCTCACTCCCTCTTGCTTACTCAATCACCTCTCTTATAACAACCCAGGTCCACCCTGCCTAGGGATGATACCACCCACAGTGGGCTGGGCCCTTCTACAACTAGTAATAAAGAAAAATGTCCCCACAAGCTAATCTGATGGACACAATTCCTCCATGGAAGTTCCCTCCTCCCAGGTGCGTCATGTTGACAACCAAGATGAGCACCACAGTTGTTTTTGGAGAATCATGCCTTTTGAATGTAACTTAGAAACACAGTTGCTGAGTCATGTGATAACCTCATGTCTAACTTTCTAAGAGAACTGATATCTTCTCTCAACATAGCCGTCCCTCCTAACTATTCCATGAGCAGTGCGCAAGGAATCCAGTTTCTCTAGACCCTCATCAACACTTGGCAGTCACTCCAATGAAGCCGGTTCTAGCGGCTGTGGTGTGTTAGTGTGGTTTTTTTTTTTTTTTTTTTTTTTTTTCCGAGACAGTATTTCTCTGTGTAGCCCTGGCTGTCCCAGAACTCACTCTGTAGACCAGACTGGCCTCAAACTCAGAAATCCACCTGCCTCTGCCTCCCAAGTGTTGGGATTAAAGGCGTGTGCCACCACTGCCCAGCGGTGTTAGTGTGGTTTTGATTTGTCTCTCCCTGCTGACTAAAGCTGTCGGACATTTTTTCATCAGGATCTGGCCATTATTCAACAGGGAGAAAAATGCTTTAAAATCTGGTGCCTTTTAAAGTAGATTATTTGCCTATTTATTGAAGAAGCATTTCTGTATATTTCAAAGGCTAGCCCTTTATCAAATATGTGACTTGCAAATATTTTCCCAGTGTCACAGTTTATCTTGTCACTCTGTTAACTACAAAGGACCCTTTGATGTGCTCTGCTCTGATTGACAGTGCCCTCCATCAAAGCGCTGGCATGGTCCTTTGTACTGCTTTGATAATACTGTCTGTAGCACGGGATTCTTTTAAATGGTAAAATCCAACGTGCCTATATTTTGGTTTTGACATGTGCTTTCATATCATTTCTAAGAAATCCTGCTCCATGTAAACCTTCAAGGATCTACTTTTCTGACCTGACAGAGAGCGTTATTATATTAGCTTCTACATTTCTGTATTTGATCTCTTTTTTTAACTTCATTTTTTAGCATGTGACCCACTACCTCTACTGAAAATGTAATTCTCTGTCAAATAGACTTGGAAGTCTCCTCAGAATAAACTGATGACAGATAAGTCTGCTGAGTAGGTTTGTTTCTGGAGTGTCAGTTATATTCCATTAGCTTCTGTGCCCTTCCTTACACAGGTTCCCCCGTGGCGGGTCTGTAACAAGCTTTGAAGTCAGGAAGTCCACAGCTTTAATGTAGTCCTTCCTCAAGATTATTTTGACTCTGACTCGCTTTCGTTTCTCTGTGAATTTTTGGACGTGTCTCTAAATTTCTGCAGAATAAATAGCCCAGATTTTGATAGGGATTGCAACAAATTTGCATATCAATTTGAATAATGTATCTTAGCCATGGTAAGCCTGTAGTCCACAAAGATGTAAAATCTTTACAGTGACTTACTTATTTAATTTCCTTTGGTGACATTTATAGCTGTCACCTGCTATAGTTTGTTGTTGTTTTGTTTTCAGTCAGGGTCTCTCTATACAGCCCTGGCTGGCCTGGAATTCACTATGTACAGTTCTGGCCTCAAACTTTGATCCACCTGCCTCTGCCCTTGAGCACTGAGATTAAAAGCATGTGCCACCATGCCTAGATCTACCTGACATGTTTTACGCCATGTTTGTTAACTTAATTTATAAGCATTTTATTCTTTTTATCTTGGCTAGGTGTATTATATTACATACTATTACCATTTAATGTATCAAAAGCTAAAGATGCAATTAGTATTACTATTAAAAAATCAGTGCTGAGCCTGAGGAGATGACTCAGCACTTAAGGGCACTTCCGGAGGACTTGGGCTCCTCCTTAGCAACCAAACTTACATGCATCTGTAACTCCAGTCCCAGGGGATGATGATCCGGCACCTTCGGAACTCCATGAGCACTGTACACATGTGATATACAAACATAAACATTCATACACACAAATAAAATTAACTAAAATAGCTAAAAGTAAATAAACGCCATTGAAATTTCTAGATACCAGATATTTGCACAATATATTATACCATGGAATCCATTCTGTGTCTCTTGAAAGTTGTTACTTTGTTCCCTAATAGGAAGACACTAGAGTCAAGGATCTTGCCCAAGATCTGCTTTGGCTAGTGGCTTATTGGAATTATAATTATCAGATATAACTGACTTCAAAATGTACATTATTAGTATAAATATTTTATGGTCTAGTATATCAGCTTTGAAAATAAGAAAAACTTGGAAATTCATGTTTTCTCATCCCATAAAACCATGAAACTAATGAGGGTCTTAGTAGGTACAAAACAAGTAGACTACAAACAAAACACACAATAAGCCTTGAGTATATAGCCTTCAGTGTTGATTTTTGTATAGAAATATAGAGAGTGGAGCTTATCCCAGCCCATATTTAAATGTGATATTATCATACATGGAATTTTTACACTGTATGTTAAATTACTTTTTACCAGCATCTGAACCTGGTATTAAGTAAAATGGTAGAAAGAGTCTCTCACTTCTATCTTTTAACAGGCCAAAGTGGGGCTCAAAACTGGCATCATGGCACCACATCTAGCATGTTCTCCTAGCCACAGTAATCTCAGGGTGGCCAGGATTCATGAAAAGGCAGTTTGAGACCTCCTTAGGATAAGAACAGAGAAGGGTGCTTTCTTCTGTGTCTAACCTGACCTAGATATTTCATGTTGGAAATCTTAAGGTTTGGGCTAGCAAACTTTGCCCAAGGAATCAAAGTATTATAGCCTGCAGTTGATTGATCAGGCAATAGAATGTAGTTTTCAAACCAGATTCTCTTAAGAAAACAGGGTGAAAGTTATCCTACCCAAGGAGATGGAATAGATTCACGCTGCCTGTGACAATGGTCCTCTGAGGTTTTCTGTTTAGTATCATTTTAGGTTTAGTTTTGAGACATGGTCTCACTGTCTGGCCTGGAACTCACTAAGCGGACCACAATGCAAATTGTCCCATATGAATCTCTCTATCTAGTATTCAAATAGTTGTGAACTAGGGACGGGGAGGCATAAAATTCTCCAGATAAATGTAATAAAAGAATAAAAATCGTAATAAAACATCTACGTCATGATGATTAATATTGCTTATTTCCCAATTAGGAAATTTCAGTTTCATTTTTCTTCCAATTAATTGTTTTAAACTCAAAGCCACTGTGGCAATTGGATGCCCTGGGTTCACTTTATATTTGCACAGGATATAGATTTCTTTGTTCTCTCTACTCTCATTACCAAACTCAGTTTTAAAAGATTACTGAAAAGCTTAACTCTGACAAATACATCTGTGCTTCAAAGTGTTTGGGGAATCATTGAAGAAGAGAGAATATGTTAGTAAGTTTCCATTGTTGTGATAAACTGAACATTTTACTCTAATTTTTTTTTTGTTTTTTTTAAGCCCCATACTTCTCCATATAGTCAAGTGCAAAGAATCTATTTTCAATAAAAAACAAAAACTATAAATAATTAGTAAGTACAAAATGACAATCTTCTTATATGAATTTTTTTATAATTAAGTTTCTTACCGTGCAACATTCCATTTGCTATGAAATATTATTTTTTCAAAGTGTTATTTGGAAATCAACAAGTAGAATGAAGCTCATTCTGTAACACGTTTTAATTTTAGAAGCACTTTCATGTAATATTTTATTGTTTTGAATTCTGAAAGGCTATGATACAGAACCCTTCCTTTTTGATCAGAACTCTAGGATAGTCACAATTAATCAAAAGATAGTCAAGACAAAAAACCAACAAAACCCTGAACTCATGCATGATTCCAAGGCTGGATAATGATGCCCACGGGGCTGACCTCACTCTTATTATAAAGACAAAGATCCTTAGTGTGACAACAAAGAATTTCCCTGACTTTTCCATTGCTGACATCTTCTGGTACCAAGACAGGTGCTGAGCAGCCCACAGTCAAGATGTGAGGGAGTTTATCAAATTTCCCAGAATCCTTGGTTTCTTCTCTACTTAATTCATAAATACTTAACATGCCCTCCTTCACATAACCACTTCACCCTGGCAGGAAATGCTTTTCTTACAGGGAGACCCTGGAGAGAGAAAGGGAAGAAAAACAAAAAAACTAACAAAAACACAAGTTGTGTTTTTAAGTTTTATTTTCTGTGACGTCCTTAACCGAGGAAAAGAAAGTTGGGGAGATCTAGCTACATGCAGTTACAATTATTGAACAGCAACAACAAAGTAGCACTGAGCTGTTATCAAGAGTCTGCACACAGCATTCTCTTTTTGTGTGTACAGTGTGGTCTCCGAAGGCTGTGCTCTTCTACTTGGACTTCACTGGACTGGCCAGTTTTACATTTCTTTTTGTAAGTGTTCTGTCCATTTGAAAAGGCATTATCATCCCTCTGACAACAGCTGGTGTCTCTTATCACTCAGATATGTACTCTGAGTAATGTCCGCCAGCTGGAAAAGTCATAGAATTCTCAATCAGTCACCATAGTTGGCAAAGGGGAAAGGGGGGGAAAGGGGGAATCCCCTCCATGCTGCCGCTGCTGCTGAATGCAAATGAGATCCACCCTGTGTGAAGTTGAACTCAAGAAGAAACAAAACTCCCACGAGCATTCCTTCGAGCAAACTTGTGCATACAGCAAACCCAGTCCCGAGAGCAAGGACTGCCACCCACTGAAATGCCACTTGCTTCGAGAATTAAGACAAACGGTTATTCACTGTTTCCAAACAATAAAATGTTTTCCCAGATAATATGTCTATAACAATATAACTCCCTGACACTGAGGCTTCCCCAGTTCCACTCATTAGTTTGCCAATGGATGCAAGCTACTCAATACCTTCTTGCACTGAGCAATATTTCAAAGTACATTTGTCCTGTGGATGGAGCACACATTTGTATCTCAGCACTCTGGAGACACGAGATGACTATGAGATCAAGGCAGCTTGGATTACAGTAAGGCCATCATCTCTCCACAGAGAAATGACCAAGTGAAGTGTCTCCATTCACATTCCCAAAAGAGGAGGCTTGATCTCTGATCCAGGCTTTATTCTGGGCCTGGGCAGTCCAGGATTGGCCAGGCATCTTTCCACAGCCCAACCTGCCATGGCCAGGACAGACAAGTGGAACCAGGAACAAGCCTGAGGTGGTCCTTATGCCACCTGTAGTTAAGATAGGCAAAGATCAATGTTTTCTAAGATTCTTACACTGGTGTGTATGTGTGTGTGTGTGTGTGTGTGTGTGTGTGTGTGTGTGTGTGTGTGTGTGTGTGTGTGTTTGCTCGTGCACTGTGTGTATGCCGGTTTGCTGTCTATGTGTGCCTGAGCATTATGTATGTTCTGTATATGTGCTACTTCTGCTGTGTGTGTGTATATCCGTGCTTGTGCTGTATGTATGTGTCTGTGTGTTCTGTGTCTCTATGTTTGTTATGTGTGCCATGTTTATGTGTTTATGTGCTGTCTTTTTTTGCATGCTATCTTTGTGTGTCCGTGTGTGTGCTATGTATATTTGTGCATGTGCCATGTGTCTGTTTCTGTGCTGTCTCTGTGTGTCTTATGTATGTGTATATATGTAATGTATGTGCTGTCTCTGTGTGTGTATGTGTGTATGTGCCATGTGTATATGTCTGCATGTGTGCTCTATGTATATGCTCTGTGTGTCATGTGTGTGTTTCTAAGTGTGTTTATCTGAATGCTATGTGTATATGTGTGTTGAATGTGTGTATGTCTGTCTGCTGTGTGTGTGCTATCTGAGTGTGTGTGTGTGTGTGTGTGTGTTGTGTATGTGATTTCTGTATTGTGTTGTGTGGTATCTATCTGTGTATGTGTCCATGTGTGCTGTCTGTTTGTATCTATTATGATTATGTGTGCTATGTACTCTATGTCCTCTCTACGTGTGATATTTATATGTGTGTACTCTTCTATTTGTATGTGTGCATGTGTGTTGTCTGAGTGTGCTATTCAAAAATGCCAACTCGTTATTGGCATTCAAGAGACTCTCACAGTACAGCAGCACCTGCTGTTTGCACATGTGTGTGAGACCTTCAGGCCTCTTCTTCCTCCACCAGCAAAAAGCTGTGCTGCGTCTCTTCCCAGCACACACTATGGGGCAGCAGTTTAGAACTAAATATTCATTCTCTGCCAAAACTTTGTTCTTGTATAAATTCACTCTGACCTTTTGCCTCAGTCGAAATCAGCCTTCCTTGATCTAGGCCTTCTTTGTTCAGAAGCAAGTATCAACCTGCGACCTGTGTTTGCTTATTCTCAGAACTCTCTTCAAGAATCCTGGCACCCCCAACTCCCCCATCAGCCCTTTGGGACACCAGGCTCAGCCAGATGTTAGTCCTACCCACCAGTGCTGCTGACTGGTTTCATCCCAGGGCAGGTTATGCAGGGTCTCTGGTGCTCCTGGTATCGAGTCACTACTCTGTAGGGCTGTTGAGAAGTTCCCTCAGGGTGCCTGGAGCACAGGAAGTTCACAGGTTTTTGTAGCCACTTTCTCAGCACCTGTCTGTTATTAGCACACTGTCTCCTAGTAATGTCTCCTTGTGCTACAGATACCGAACTCTTCCCTCAAGATCTCTCCTCTGTCTTCTTCTTTCTTCTCCTCTCAGCTGTGCCCTCCACTCATAGATGTTAAATTCAGAATTTTTTAAAACTCTTACTTTATCACAATCCTGAGTTTCCACCCTCTAGACTGCTAACCATCTCTCCTGGTATAACCATCAAAAGAGACAGCTTTCGCTCGGTGTCTCAGCACTAACTGCACTAACGGGAAACTTGATACTACCTAGAATCACCTGCAAAAACAGTTTCAGTTAAAGAATTGTCTTTATCAGGTTGGTCTGTGGGCATGCCAGTGAAGAGGTTGTCTTGATTGTCTCGTGTAGAAGGGCACAGTCACTGGGCAGCACCATGTCCTGGTCAGTGCATCTGTACATGAAAGCTAACAAAGTGCACACAGGGCACTGTATAAGAAAGCTAACAAAGCAGGAGTGCGGGGTGGGAGGAGAGAGAGAGAGAGAGAGAGAGAGAGAGAGAGAGAGAGAGAGAGAGAGAGAGAGAACCAGCATCCTTCATGTTTTATGCTTAAACCAAATAAACTCTTTCCTCCTCTAAGTTGTTTTTTTTGTTTTTAGTCAGAGTGTTTTTATCACAGTCGAAGAAAAGAAACTAGGCCTTGCCAAATGAGTCTCGAGTAAGAAGTTCCCACTGGTCAGCTAGTCTAGCTGAATCCATGAGCTCTGGGTTCAGTGAGAGACCTGGGTGGTGGTGGGGAAGCCATTAAGAAAGGCATTGACCTTGGGCCTTCATACACAAAACGTGTCATGCAAACTTGCACACACAGGTACGCTCACATAAATATGTCTACCCTACCCACAAAGACTGCCTCGACAACTCTTACCCGTTCATCAACACGACCACCCTTCTAGCTACCCTCTCATGCATGCTCTGTGCTAATTTGAAATTTAATGGGAAATTAAAAAAGGAGAGAAAAAAGGCATAAAGTGGTAAGAGAAGGCATTATTGGGCCTGGGGGCAGGGTCAGGATGGGCGCAACAACTGACAGGTGAGAGCCAAATCCACCCTTAGGTTGCCATAGTTGACCCTTGAAATTAATTCTTAGAGTCAGTGTTTCTTTTCCTCTTTTATATCGACATGACCAAAAAACATCACCAGTCTATTTCTGTTCCAGTGAGCTGTCTGGGATGTAGCAACGTTTTACTACCAAAATTACAAGAATGTGCAACTCGGTTTTCCAGAGTTCTGCTTTCTTCTGTCTACAAGTGAGAATGATAATGGTCTTTCATGTCTTCCTCTGGAAAATTCAATGAAAGAAAACATGTGTCCAAAATAGTTCTAAAAATACAGTAGGTGTGCCTTAGAAGATTTGTTTTACTTAATAAGCAACATGGAGAGAATGTGAGTGTGTGTGTGTATGTGTGTATGTGTGTGTGTGTGTGAGAGAGAGAGTGAGAGAGAGAGAGAGAGAGAGAGAGAGAAAGACAGAGAGACAGAGAGACAGAGACAGAGAGAGACACAGAGACTTTCCCTACCTATCAAAAATAAAATGAACAAAGAAATTTTATAGTGTGTGGGGGGGGTACTTGTGACTATATTAAAAAGTTTGGGTTTTGTTTTTTGTTTTTTAAACCTTACTGAAGCAAGTTTGAGGTCTGTCCCAGCCAAAAGACCCTGAAATATCCATCCACCTCTCCCTCAGATCATCAGGGAACACTCTGCTGTGAAGAGTATGGCCAGTAATGGCCATGGACAGGTTGAGGCTGATTTGAAAAGTAACAAAACCATCTGCCGAATCCTTCACTGAATGGCAGAGATGGTTGTCTGGTGCTGAGTTAGAGAGTGAAGCACTTGACTTCTAGGGAGCTGTTGAATGCAGCTGCGTGGCTGGAGGGGGCCAGCATGGGGATGGACTGCCACCCCCTTTATTTCCTTTAGTGATTCGTAATTCATTAATGCCTTCATTTGCATGGGCTACTTAGAGGCCATTTATATTCTAATTGTAAGCTATTTGGATATTACATTTGGATTCTAACTACAGGGCTTAGGGAAAGCTCATTTATTTCCAAGGGGGTTGATGGCAGCTGAAGGAAACAGAAACCTGCTGGCTATTCAGGAGCTCTGGGCACTGGAGGGACCCAGAGTTTAGATATCAGGATGAGAAATGATGCGAGACTCAGAAAACACTGACCCTTCATGGGCCAGTCAGGAGAAAGCTAGACATAAGCACACGACAGGGCATTTCTTTCATCATCATTGAAAATAGTAGCATGGTAGATTATACACTAAGAAAATCAGCAACGGTACACCATTCCTTGGCCCTCACTCTCCCAAGACAAGAATCTCAGGCACTTTATTGTATGCAAAAAAGGAAAAGGACACCCACATATCAATATTTTAGGGATAAAGAGTTCAGGAGTCTTTATTTTATTTGAAGATTTATTTTTAGGAGTCTGGGATTGTTGCCTGCGTATATGTATATGCACCACATGTATTCAGTGCCCACAGAGGCCAGAAGAAGACACCAAATCCTCCTGGAAGCAGAGTTACAGATTGTTGTGAGCCACCCTGTAGGGCTGGGAATCAAACCCCAGTCTTCTGCAATTGCTAAGCCGTCTCTCCAGTCCCTAGAACAGAATCTTTTAAAGATAGCTATTACCTGAAAACACGATGGTTTACAAATAGTCCAAGCAATTTGGGAAATACCTGTTACAACAATGAGAAGAGGTCTGTGTGTTTGTTGAGTAGCCTCTACCATTGGACGGTTCGGACATATTTTAGCTGTAAGATCACCAGTGTTGTGTAAGTCTAGAATCATGGGGTGGTTTGTTTCCTCAAGGTGTGCTGACAGGTCCTTGGCAAAACATTTCAGATGCCCTGGGTTGATGCCTCTTAGAATGCTTAGCTTAGAGGTATAAGTCAGGTTGCAGCATGAATAAAATATATTTGAAGTCTTTCCAATATAGGCAAGAGGGAAACAAGGTTATTCAGACAGTCCATGTGTATATTGTGGCTACTTTGTAATCGCAAATTCTTTTCAATTCATTAAAATAAAGATGTGGTAACCAATTGTAGTTTTGAACTCTAAACAGACAGAAGAGTCCTATTTAGACTTTCTGAAGATTCCATTTAACCAAAAGATGCAAACAGATGCGATCTTGTCGTGTCTAGGGCCTTCTAAAAATACTAAGCACAGAGTTCAGAAAGGGAGCCCAAGAAGTGGGTGGGGGCAGGAAAGCCTGCTCATTCAGGCTAAGGAGTGGAGCTGGGGTTTTCCCCAATTTAACCACCTCCCTGTGCTCTTTGAAGCCCAGATAAAATCCTTTACTTCAAACTTGCCTTTCACATAAAGTTACTTGAAGAATGAAGCATAGAACCAGCCTGGAAGAATTATTCAAGAACACCCACCCTTTTGAGACTCTTAATATGCTATCCTTATGAGTAATAATTTAAAAGTTATGACAATCATTTGTGTGGACTCAAATATATTCATGAAGAGACTGCAAACGCTTAACCATGGAAGACATTCATCATAAAATGGGCTCTTAATTTCATTCTTCTTTCCCACCCAGTTTAACATCTGCTAACCACATAACGCCTGAGTAGTATATATAAAGAAAATCATATATAAATACATATAGATGTATGCTAGTAGGCATTGTTTCTTTATGTTAGGCACCTGGAATCTTTCTTATGAACAGGGTGCTGGAGGGTGGTCTCTAATACTGTTTACAAGAATCTGGTGTAAGTAATCTATAGGATACATTTAAAACTTCCATCTCAGTATTGTTAAATTAGAGAATATGATGCAATTAAATGAAGCCTTTGTAAACACCATTAGGCAGTGTTTGAGAGGGAAAAGAAAATTAGTAGGTAAGGGTTTTCTGAATACGTAGAGAGGGCTTAATGCTATGCACTGCGTGGTAGAGTAACACAGCTGACATTATCCAGCACCGTTTATCACTGATATTATTTACCTCTTACAGAAATAAGATGAATTGTTGTGGACTCTCAGGGCAAGTCCATTGCACAGGGTGAAAAGTAACAGGTTGGCGTGGTGGCACGTTTGCCTTTTTGAAGTGACAGACTTGACATTTCTCAGAAATAATCTGTCAATCATTAATGATTGTGCAATGAATAGCTGATATGTGTTTGAACGAAATTACATCTTTCTCATTTACTCTTTAGTAAAAATGAAAAAAAATTAAAATAGTGTACCTAGCAGCACAGTGACCCAACCTTAGAAAAACGGCCAAGCCTGTTCCTTGTAGAGAATAGGGGGCTGATGGATTTGCCTCTAAAATAAATTTTTTCCCTATCAAGTATGACTTACTAGGAAGTTCAGAAAGTTAAATATATACTGGTAAAAAGAAACAGTAAAATTAATGGTAATCTTGCCAAAATATTTTCCCTACAAAAACAACCCCTTGATCCTTCCTTGGTTATTACATCTTTTTAGCATCTTGATAAAATATTTCTAATTTGGAGCAAACTTTCTTCTTACATAGGTCCAAACATAAAGACATTCAGGTTAAATATAGGCGCAGTAGAGTGGATCCGAGCCTACTAATGGTTTTCTGAATAAGACTTGTGGTTACATTGTGACTTGTATCAAAATATGATTATGTAATTCTGTCAACTAGCACACAAAGGTCGATCTTACGAAGTCTGGTCAAAGTAGGACTAAACATCAGTGATCAGTGGGCTCAATAAGACAGGGATTATCCAGAGAGAGCAAATGGCAAGATTGATCTTGCAGAACTAAGAGCTGGTGTCCTGGCCCAGCCTCTCCAGCTCATAGCATTCTTTGGCTGCAAGCGATTTGCCTGCAGCGTGTTGGTAGAATCTATTAGCTACACACTGGCAGCCGGCTGTCCACCTGCACCACTGTGTGGTGTTTCCTGAGCGAGGCTGGTGAATTCAAAGCAGATTCCATTATAATGACAAAACCAGTTTCCTTCACAACAGTATAATCAGAAATGTGTATCGTGATCATTACCTAATAAGTGCTAGTTAGACTTTTACAATGCAAGTCTGTCTTTTGATTTTGAAACTAATGAAAGTGCGTTGCTGTGGCAACGTCTCTCTCCTCCACTATTGTAACTCTGATTTTTATTCTAAATTACTTGTATGCGTCCACCAGACAGCGTGTGAATATTTTAACTGGTCTCTTGCTGTGCCGTTTTTGAATAAAGGAAATGTTCATATTTACACAGACATCTGAGGTAACTGAGTTCCAAAACAGTAGTTCATTCTACTTTGACAATCTAAACTTTAATCAATGTAACATAATTTTTAGGGGTGTGTGTGTGTGTGTGTGTGTGTGTGTGTGTGTGTATGTGTGTGTGTATGTGTGTTTATGCTTGTCCAGAGGGGCTGGAAAAGGGCATCGGATCCCCTGGAGTTGAAGTTACAGAGGGTTGTGAGCCACCCAAATGGGTGCTGGGAACCAAACCACTGAGCTACCTCTCCAGGTCCCAGTAGAGATTTGATTTAAATAAATCATAAATATTGCAGATTTAATTCAGCATTTTTAGCCCAGAGCTGGTGTTGAATCCACACATCTAGTTCAGTAAGGTGGGAGTCAACACGGTGCTCTGAAACATTCTTGCTTCCAGTCATCGGCAGCATGACACAGAGTCTCACACGCTACCCACAACCCACCAGGGTAGGAATACAGAGAGGGAAGTCTAAATGCTTTCAGAGAAGCAAGGTGATGTCACGCTTGAAATGATCTCCTTGATATTTTTGCGCACTTGAGATAATTGTGGTTTGAATTCAGCGCAGCACCTGACTGTTTTTGAGCCCCTGATATGCGGTTTTAGATGGCATTGCCTTAAAAAAGACAGTGATGCATTTGGGAAGACCATCAGGTATATTTGTAAAGGAGACCAGCAGCGGAAGGAAGTGGGGACAAGAGGATGATGGGAAAGCAACTGTACCCAAGTGCATTGTAACTACATGGGAAAATCACAGCGAAACACATGACGGTATGATTCATATATGTTGATAGAATGCTATTTTATGGAGACAGGGTCTCACTCTGTAGCCCTTGCTGTCTGGGACTTCACTATGTACACCAGGCTGGCCTCAAATTCATAGAGATCCAACTGCCTCTGACTCTCGAGTCCTAGGATTAAAAGTGTGAGCTTCTACACCCAGCCCTAAAACTTTTCTTTTAAATAAAAGCAAAACCATATACAGTATTAAGAGCTTCAGTCTATGCAAGTCAAAGACAGGCATTGATGCTAACCAAGAGAGAGACTAAGAAGTCTTGTTCTCTCTGTGTGTACACATGCATGTGTACATGCTTGTACATGCGTGTACACGTGTGTATGTGTATGCATGCATGCAGAGGTCAGAGATCGATAACCAGTCTCCAGTCATTTCCCACATCATCAGTCATCATCATCATCATCGGACATTCTCTCACTAATTGTAGAGTTTACCAAGTTGTCTAGAGTGACATGCTGAGCGGAGTTGGGGGGAGATTAGGATGTACACAGTTCAGAGGGTCTCAGTTCAGAATATGCAGGAAGAGATCTGGCGTCAGCAGGCGGCCGGGAGGAAGGCAGACAAGAAACCTTCCCATAGGCATTGTTCTTCACAAGGACTCCCCTTTCTGTTTTATTTGGCTTTCCCAGGATTTTATCTTTGGGTCCAGCCATAACAGATGCACATCAAAGCAGGTGCAAGTCTCTAGGGCCAGGGTGAAAAGCTCCTGACCCGCAGATGCTTCTCTATCTTGAAACGTAGCTGTTACACCTGTGTGGGTGAGGCGCAGCAGCAGCAGCTGGACAGGGGGTCAGCCTGAACCCAGCAGCAGCAGCAGCAGCAGCAGCAGCAGCAGCAGCAGGCTAGCTCGAAACAAGATCAGCAAATTAATAAGCCTTAAAGGAAATCTTTCCGAGGGGGCTACGAGATCGGGAGCGTTGGAAGGAAACGCACTAGAATTTAGCCCAAAGAAGGCCTCAAGGGGGCTTGTTAAAGTGAGTGAAGGGTCAGGAATGTTTAAAGGTACAAAGCATTGGGAAGAGCTGGTGTTTTTGTGGCTAATGAGCCTGGGGCAGAGGGGCCAGTCACAGTCAGCTTCAGTGGATGCTGTGCTGAGTAGCTCTGAGTCACTTCATTTCCAGATTCCTCTGACACTTTGTCTTTAAAGCAAACTGCTCAAATTTACCCCATGCAGCAGCTTTGAGAGCCAAGGAATGAAAGCAAGCTTATACAAATATACCAAATATACAAGAAATTATATAAACAAGAGGCAATGTCAAGGACGGTTGGACATCCTACACAAGCTACACAGGGTTCAACAGCAGGCTTTCATGTGCTTCTGACGTCATTTGCTTCCGATATGCATTGTATTTCTTTTAGGCCCATAAACCCAATATTAGCAAGATTGAATTACATATCTAAAAGATACTGCAAACCTTCGGAGGTTGTCGGCACATTAGAAGGAAATTAAGAGATTTACAACTCCTGATAGTGTTTCTGATTGAGCGAAGTCAGGGCAAGAGGCAGTGAGACTGTATTGGATGCTTTGCCGGGCGAAACCTTGGTTCTTGAGAATCTTAAGAAATGGCATTTAAATTCATCACTACTTTTTTTGCTTGACACTCTTACCCATCTAAAGGTGTTCTGTCAAAGAATGCCATGCCTTGTTACCCATAGACCTCACCTATATCGTTTTAAAAATTGGTTGCCTGGGAGCTATGGGGTCTTGTTAAAACACATACGTATGAATTCCCTGACTTTGAAAAAGAGAAGTTCCACTACAAATAATTATTAACCTGTAGTGGTAAATCGTTAATCCACTCTAAACTCACAGGCAGGTACTCGTGAGTTTCTCGCCACCTGCCCTTATGTTCTGGATCCCAGATGGAAAGACACACACACACACACACACACACACACACACACACACAAACGCGCACCATCTTTATATTTTAATATGCCTTAACTAGCTCAGGGGTTGGGCCACTCCTGAGCCTCCATGTGGCTAACACACTCCCCTCCTCACATTCTGCTCTGATATTCCTGAGTTTACATTTACTAAATCTATATTTTGCCCTTGCTGCCCTGGACCCTACTGGGCAGCCCTCCTGGGGCCGCTTTCCCCGTTGCACCTCCATTGAGCCATCTCTCCCTCCTGCACCTTCCCAGCGTGCTCTGTCTCCTACCCCCTTGTCACAGCAAAAAGCCCTCTTCCCTCTCTCCTGCGTTTCTTGCCCAGGAAGAAAAGTCCCACCTCTGCCTCCCTGCCCAGCCATTGGCTGCTGGCAACTTTATTTCCCAGTCAGAGCCAACTGGGGGTAGGGACCCTTAGCGCAGACTTGCGGGTTCCTGTGTGATTTCAGGAGCCAAATGAACACAAACAGCATTAGAACCAATCCTCAACATTAACCATTTATATCAATCAGTGTGTGTGTAAGTATGCATTTGTGGTATGTATGTGATATGTTATGGTGGCGTGTGTGTGCATGTGTGTGTGCGTGTATATGTGTGCATGCGTGTAAGCATGGATATGTGGTATGTTGTAGTGGTGTGGGGGGTATGGTGTGGTGTGTGTGTGTGTATTGTGTAAGTGTATGTGGTCTGTTTGTGTGCTGTGTGTGTGTTTGTGTATATGTGTTTCTGTGGTATGTGTAGTGTATACATGTGGTATGGTACATTTGTGTGTATGCTATGTTTGTATACATGTGTGTCTGCGGTATGTATATGTAGTATGCGTGGTGTGTGTATGTCATATTGTGTGTGGTTTATGTGGTGTGTGTGGTATGTGTACGGTGTGTGATATGTATGTGTGTGGTATGTGTCTGTATGGTACTTGTGTTTATGATGTGTTTGTGTGCTGTGTGTGTAGTATGTTTGTGTACATATGTGTCTGTGGTGTGTATGGTATGTGTGTTTGTGTACATGTGTGTTTGTTAAGTGTGTATATGATATGGTGTGTTTGTGTGTCTGTGATATGTGTGTATGATACGTTTGTGTACATACGTGCGTGCGGTATGTGTATACGTGGTATATGTGGGGGGGTGGTATGTGTGTGTATATGTGCATGACACGCTTATGCATGTGTTGTGTGTGCGTTGTGTGTTTGTTCCCACGTGCATGCACACAGAGGCCAAAGAAAACAATTGGCTGTTTTCCTCAGTCCTCCTATTTACTTTTGCGAGACAGGGACTCTCACTGAGCCTCCCTAGTCAGCAAGCCCCCAGGCTCTTCCCATCTCTGTCTTCCCAGTGCTGGGGTGAAAGGGCTGTGCCACCTTGCCAGGCTCGTTGTGTGCATGCTGGGGATATAAACTCAGCAGACATTTTACCCACCGAGCCACACCACCAGGCCTATGAGCCATTATTAAAATGTAAATGTGGCCAGGCAGTGGTGGCGCACGCCTTTAATCCCAGCACTTGGGAGGCAGAGGCAGGTGGATTTCTGAGTTCGAGGCCAGCCTGGTCTACAAAGTGAGTTCCAGGACAGCCAGGGCTACACAGAGAAACCCTGTCTCGAAAAACAAAAAACAAACAAACAAAAAAAGCAAATGCGTTTATAACCAACCAACAAATTGATGTCATCTCTAACAGACAGAGCTGGAATATCTTTAAAAATCCCGTTTGGCTCTGATGTTTTTATTTCTGAATAAGACACTGTGCAACGTGGCACTCTTGCTTTTGGTTTCAATGGATACCTACCCTGCCTTCCAGAACATTTGAAGGAATAGTTGCTGGTAATTTCCACTACAGTAAGTTCTGCCATAAAACAGGCGTATTGCAGTTAACTGTTGGCAAATATTTCATGTCTTTCTGAAGGCCATCGCAGCTGTCTTACCTGTCCTCAGAAAACAGGAGTGGGGTTGCAATCAGATGAGGAGCTACACAGGCTTTCAACAGCATCAGAAGCAAGGAGACTGAGGTGGACTCTAGATAGACTGTGTTTCCTGTCCGACAGCGCTGGCCTGTAGGAGACGCTGAGGCATGGAGGTTGGGGTTTCGGCCTGGAGTCAAGTGGTGGGGATGTGTGTGGTGGAGCAGTAAGGGTTAACTAGATGCATCTTCTTGTCTTCCTAGCTTTCGGTTCCTCAAAAACGCTCGGTTTCTCTAACATACCCCTTCTTCATAGACTGTATTGTTTGTCCGAAATCAGATGTGATTCTGAGATTCGTGAATCCGAATGCCCTGAATGGAGTCACGTGGGTCACGCTCTTTTCTGGCTGGAACATAAACCTGAGAGGAAGAGGAGGGGCTAACTCATGCGTCAGAACTCATCTTGAAGTCTGAAGTCGCTCAGAAGGGTTTGCTCTGAGCTAGAAAGGGAAATGACCTAAGAGGAAAGTGATTTGACTGGTTATAAATATGTCGGGTACCATGAATACATTCATTCCTCCTCTCTCCTACCCGTGACTGTTAGATGTCGGCCCATTCCTGGATGCCAAGCCAGCACCGCACAGGCCTTTATTGACAGAGGTGCCTCTGAAGGGGGGGGTGAGGGGAAGAAGTGAGGGAGAGAGAGAGAGAGAGAGAGCGCTATGGGTCAGGGTCTGTATCTTTTATCCTGGCTGTGACATAGGTAACGCAGGTGACACAACTAACACAGGCGATGCACAGGTGACACAGGTAATGCATGTACAAGGGGTGTGCCAAGGTTGTCATGGCAACGGACGCAGGCGGGTTGTTGTGGCATAGGGATGAGTGACTGTCGCTGGGTTCAGAAAGCTGGCAGTAAACAACAGCTGGCTGTCCATGAACAGTTCTGATGCTAACATACCTCCCTTTTTCCTATCATAAAGAGAGGAAAGAAGGCGGGAGGGAGAAGCCGATGGTGAAAGGGAAATAGGGGCGCTGGATCTCTTAAACTGCTTAGGGCTTCGTCAGTTTGGGGGTGTAGCTGACTTTCACCATCAGGGCCCACTTGATAGTCATTTGCATCAGGTTCCTCTGTGGACAGCAGTTGGTGATCCTGTAAAAGGAACTGATTAATTGTTTGGTTAGAAAGTATTTTGAATTTGTCATTGAAGGAATGTGGAGACAAAGCTAATGAGGCAGGGAGCAAATAGTAATGCCAGAAAAATGAGAAGAAGAGGCGTTGTGAAGGACAATATCTATTTCCACATAGGGTTTTCAAAAATCCAGGAATTGGAGGCCTCACGCTGTTCCCCGCGATTCTGGACGTCTGATTGTAGCTGCTGGATTTTACTTCTTACTAGCCCAGATTCGTTGATGTAGAAGCACCATTCTTCTTGGAGAAACAGGCAAAGACCACCTTCTTTAGCTGTCAGTACATGTAGTCCCTGTCAGTTCTGAAGCACCACCACGGCTGCTAAAGAATCGGTCTGTGTTTGGATGGTGAGCATGGTTTGGGTCACTTCTTGGAAACTGCTGTCAAGTTGAGAAGAGAACTTCTTGTATAGGGTTAGCACCAGCACCTCTAACTACTCCCGCAGCCACTAGGAATGGCATGACCTGAACTGCCCTCTTATCATGTTGGGCAGGTATTGTGTCTACAACCAGGATTGGCAGAGGCTCTTTTCATGGATTACTTCTAGTTCAGGGAAAGGAACATCAACGTGCAAACTCCTGACCAGCTGGCAGGTAGGCGATGATGTACCTGAGTGCCACAGAGAATTGACCTAGTTTGGACTGCAGGGCACTGTGGCAGAGATGAGGTATCAAGGATTGTGGTTCCTTTGCAGTCTAGGGAGCTTAGCGGTCCTACAGAACATGAACCGGGTGTCTTAAAACAATCTGCCATGCCAAGAAGAGAGAGAAAAGGTATGGGGTCATGGCAGCATCAGAGTCAGGGCGTCTGATAAAAGGTGAGGTGAGGTTACTTGGCAGGATCACTGGAGAGGCTGTAATTGGCAATTGTGCATCAGTTCCAGGGGGTACACATAGCCAGCAATCTTTAAAGCGACCAGGTCGGATGACATTAAGGAGTTTGTAGGCTGAGGTCAGGGTCTGAAGCAGAAGGCGAAATGCCATTATGTGCCATTTATGAGGGGAGATGTCAAGGAAGTAAGGGCCTCGGAGGAATGTTTGATTACTTCTCCTATTTTTCGGATATCTAGATGTTGGACAATTGAGACATATTTTCTCTGGACCTAGTACTCACTGGGGACCCAGATTGGTTTTTACAATAGAGTTTACCAACAATGCCTGTTTCCCACCTGGGATTCTATGGGTCTTGAATATAGAAGAGGGTCTTGTGTCATTGATAGAAGTGATTGGTCTGTGATCCTAACATACGTATCTGGCAAGACCAATATGGGCAGCCCTCAGATTCGTCTGGCTATTTTTTACAATCATCTTTCGTCTGGTCAAAGAGAAAGCAAACAAAGAGGCCATAATATTGAGATGGAGTGGTGGATACAGGGATGACAGCAGTTTGGATCGGCTCCCAGCATCCAGCTATGGAGCGGTTTCCTGACCCTATTTGGAAAGACTGTTATCAGTGGGGGTTTCTTGAACCTTGAATCTCCAGAAGTAAGGGCTACCCTGGATGGAAATGAACAGCAGGGGGAGGATGAGAAGCCCATGTCTAATCCAGTGGGGTCGAGCGCAGCTGCCAGAGTGGAGCCTCATTTTTCTGGGATTGGGGACAAGGTGGGTGGTTTCGACGGCTACTGCAGCTTAAGAGAGCAGGGTCCTGTTGGGGTTGATGTGTAGGAAGAAGAGTCATTTTGAGGTGGAGGTAAGACAGGTGGACCCAATGAGAGAGTCCCTTGAGTTTAGCAGCTGTAGGAGTCATGAGAATTACCTTAAAAGGGCCCTGCCATTTAGGAGAGAGGGGTGAGGGCAGATGATCTGGAAGGGAGCGAAGAACCTGGTCTCCAATGTTGACAGGCAGTGGACAGGGGATAGCGTGTGGCCTTGGTAGACGGTGGTCAGCAAAGTTTCATAGAAGAGAGCAGAGATGACAAAGTAATGGAGTAAGTAGGTGATCAGGGAGCAGAGAGCATTTAGGTGAAAGACCAGGAGTTAGGACCGGATGTCCATACATGAGTTCAAAAGGTGAAATGAGGAGAGGTCACTTGGGGAGAGGCTGTAGCCTGGAAAGAGCCAGAGGTAGCCGTTTTACCCAATCAAGGTGAAGTTCCTGTGACAGTTTGACAAGAGTAGTTTTTAGGGAGTGGTTAGTTCTTTCTACCTTTCCTGAAGACTGCGGGTGATAGGGAATATGAAAATGCAAGGGAATGTCTAGGGTTTTAATAGAGTTTGAGGAATGTGGGAGGTGAACTCAGGACCATAGCTGACTGGAGGGAAGTTGGGACATCAAATCAGAGAATGATCTCTCAGAGGAGGAGATCAGAGACTGTCTGAGCCCTTATGTTGGTAGTGGGGAACCCACTACCCACCCAGAGAAGGTGTCTAACAAGACCAGGCGGTACTTGGCACGTTTGACAGTGGGCATGTGGGTAAAGTCAAGTTGCCAGTCAGTTCCAGGAAGGGAACTTCTAGCCTGATGGGTAGGAAAAGGGTGCTAGGATACCGGAGTTGGAGTCTGACATCTGACGATTTTGCAAGAGGCAATGACAGATTTTAAGAAACTTAAGTCCTCAGGAGTAGGCTGTAGGTGGGTCTTGACAAAATAAGACAACACTTGGCTGTTAGTGTGAAAGAGCTGGTGAAGACAGGACAGAGTTTGATGAATGTCAGGGAGTGAGAGAGAGAATGCAAGTTGTAGTGTAAGAATGTCTTGGGT